>CAJUYH010000706.1:0-31624 GCA_910591685.1 Galerucella tenella
AAAAAAAAAAAAAAAAAACAAACAAAATTATTATACGATTTTTTCTTTGTTAAGGTATCAAAAAATGTCTACATAGAATTTATCTAATAGTAAAACTTCGAAGTATTTCCTAACCGTTTTATAAACTTTGTACAGCCATATATTATACCGACCGCACGTCTTTAAATTTCGCCGTGCAAAAATTGACTTCACACACGACAACATTTATTCATTATTTTATATTTAGTTTAATTATTTGTTTTGCTTTTTTTTTTAGTTTTTTTTTTCAATCAAATATATCGTTTCGTTTTTCACTTTTTTTTTTATCGCTAATACAAAGCCTACGTTTTAATTGTCGACAGCGACACTTTTATTTATTTTTTGTTACACAAAAAAATTTAGCGAAGCATCTTCGTTTATTTTTTGTGTAAAATGAAATTTAGTTGGTAAAATAGCGAATTTCAAGATTTCCCAATTCCAGCTCGTTAAAAACCAAATACTTATATTTATTACCGACATTTTCTTTTTTTTTACTCTGTTACTTCTGCCAAATTCTCAAACATTCACAAAGTTCCCTGATACCAGCGCGCTTTCAATAACAGACAGTACAAATATTGTTAGTGTTATTTTTCCTTTTTTTTTTCTTCTTTTTTCTTCACTACTATACAATCTAATTTTAATATCGGTTGTTCAATTTCCTGTATTCTTCGGTGTTACCCACTTGTTTTCGCTACAAACCTACTAAACTTACATCATTAAACGTCCTCATTTATGCCAAATATTTTCATATCGTCGTGTTTCGTTCTTATATTTTTCTATTTTTTGTTTCGCCACCGCAACTTAACTTGATTTTCTTACATATTTTATGGCCGAGGCGGCGCTGACTACACCTCTGGCATGTTAATTCTTGAAGCAAAATTCTTATATGCAGTAAAAATCTGCGATAAAGAAAGAAAGAAAAATTCCATGACAATTTATCCGTACACCTCTTTACTTCAAACAATAATTAGAGGAACAAAAAAAGAAAAAGGAGAGAAATTCGCTGCAAACTGCTCTCTTTCACTCTTACCTAACACTCTTCACAGAATCCCCGTTCTTACAAGTATTGAATCCTAATTTATGATAGGTCTGTAAAATAAAAATAAACAATATAACAAATTTATTTCAATACAATCAATTAAACAAAAATAAATTCAACTTACAACTTGGTGCAGCTGCAGATTCAAATCTCTTTTGAATTTGATCATATGTAAATTTAACAAAAGCATCGTATTGCTCCGAGAGCTTCATATTTAATATCTGATCGTATTCTTCGCGTATTTGTGTCTCTTGTTCTTTGAGCATTCTTTCACAAATGAGTCCGACCTATTTAAACAAAACGAAAAGTAAAAAAAAAAATATTTTTAATAATCCTATACAATTCCAATATATGTCCATAATAATTATGAATTTTAAAGCAACATCCACTGTCTACTCTTCATCATATTCATAACAAATAAATGAAACAATATATTCAAGATGAAAGTTTATATTTATCGACACTCACTTGTCTGAATGTAAATAGCGGTTTCTCCTTGCTGTTTGGGCTGTAGCTATTAGCATTTATACCACTAGCAGATGGACTTGCAG
Source organism: Galerucella tenella (assembly GCA_910591685.1). Lineage (NCBI taxonomy): Eukaryota > Metazoa > Arthropoda > Insecta > Coleoptera > Chrysomelidae > Galerucella > Galerucella tenella. The sequence goes on from CAJUYH010000706.1 coordinate 1,609, forward strand.
GTCCTTCCATATCCGACGAGTCACAACCGCTTGTATTACCCTGTGGATTGAAGTGCAGCTGTTTGCGTCTGTGCAATCGACGGATTTCTTCTCTGATATTGGCCGCCATTTTTTCTATAATTACGAAACAATAAATTAATTAATTGACATTTATATAAAATAATTGACAAATGTAATAGAAAATATATCAATTATTAATATAAATGTTTCAATAACCCCTCATTCTAATTCACAATACACATCCACCATGATAATGCACAAATAACGGTCATTATTGGTTATGTGAACTATGTAAAAAAAAAAACAAATTGGTTGATGTATATATATATACATATATATATATATATATAGTCTATAAAAATTATCTCATGCGACTTGAAGAAAAGTGCTGGAGATCTTCTACATAGATTGTCCATTCGTGTCTTGCTACATCCCATAACAAATTAAAATAAAAAAAAAAAAGAAATGACACTCGTTGTCCGTTACGCCATTACCATATGATTTACGCGTGGGTTAAACCCTCCTCGCTCCCCCTTTATTCAACATGCACACATATGTACACACACATGCACACATTCATATCGCGTCCCCTATATACCCATGGAAGAAGCCATAAAATTGACATTTAAACCGCGTCAATGACCGTTTTAAATTTTCCGTAATATTATTTTCCTGTTGATGCCTTTCCACTTGGTGGGCACGGCAAAAATGGCCGATACAATTATGTATGCATGTGTGTATATGCAGTATATATAAGTATGGCTATACCAGGCGTCAATTTGTGAGCTCCTTCAGTGAATGGCGATGGATTTTCTTGTCTGCTTGTTCTTGGAGTTGAATTTCCTGGTGATACGCACATTGGTACGCATCTTCTTCGTTTATTTGGTCGTCCATGACTGTGAACTGGATCAAATTCCAAAGATCTTTTCAGAGTAGCGCAGGCCATTTCTATTGCTCACCGTTCACACAACCAACACGATTTTTCACACACCACAAGGCGCTGATGACAGTCTTCCCCCGTTACGTTCAATCAAACAAAATTTTTTTTGGATAATTTAATGAAAGTTGGGGGGTTTGCGCCACTAAATAGATACACAATGGATTCACAATAATATTTTTAAAATTATTTTGATGGTTTTCTATTGGAATCCCTCGTGTTAACTGTCGCTTTCCACCAAAACAAACACTGTCGTAAAACAATATGGCGGATTGCCGCAGCTCAACGACAAGGAGACCACACGAGACTGTTTCACACGGGGGCCTTCAGTGCGACATCTTTTTCGGGCACGAGAGAATGTTCAGACAGGCCTTCTCGCCTTTCGACACGTCATGGACTCTTTCAATTCAATATGATTGTCTTATACTTGTAATTTAATTTGCTTCATACCAGCGCCATTATCCGTGAAAATTCGAAGTATTAATAGATACCAATTGCCGCGGACATTTTAAACAATACACAAATCAAAATTGTCTTTTTACAAATGAAAGTGAAAACGCAATTATATGAATATAATCATTGATCAATTTGAAATTTGATGGAATTATTATCAATTTCATCACATATAAAGTCGCAGTTTCAAATTATAAAACATGAAACGTGTTAAATTTAAATAGCCGCCATTTTAGTTCTCACATCTACCGCAATGGCGTCAGAATGTTATTCGATGAGGCCAAACTGTGTGACAACAGTGGCGTAGGAGAGCGAGCGAATGAACGAAACGAGACTGACATTATTTTTCTCTCTATCAAAAATATATATACAATATATATATGCATCTATGGTAGTCATTCGTACCAATCAAAAAAAAAGTTGGTAGCAGTAGTGCGTAGGTAAATTCGCACAATGTTGTCGACTGATGCATATTTGTATCTAAATAATAAATAAATTGTAGTATAAACAATTGTGAATGTTTGATAAATATTGAATAAACAATGTTAATGTGCAAATAAGTGTTATAAAATTTTGTAAAATGTTGGTGAAATGATGAGAGACAATTTATGAATGAGTTCAAAGGGAGGTTGGGTGAGGAAAACGAGGCGATCCTCTCTCTCACGGGCAACGTCCGCGTTTGACGCCTCCTTCGTGTCCAACTGATTCCAAATAAAAACTTTGTCTTATACTTACATTACGTCTTAACTCCCTCTCTCTACTTCTCATTTATTCTTGACGACTAGTCTCGTCACGCACTTGTATAGTGTGTATGTATGTGTGTGTGTGTGTGTGTGTGTGTGTGTTTAAAAAATAATTTGTAGTGAAGGTGCAATGAAGTAAAATTGGAGGATGATGATGGGCGATCAGTTTCGTAGCAAAGTGGAGCAATACTCACCGAAGTCATCACCGAGGGGTGCCCGTTCCCCCGTAGTATCACGACAGGATTCAACAGGGACACTAAAAACAACCATTTCCCTCGGAAAAAATCCGTCAATTGTCCACAGTGGACCCTTCTACTTGATGAAGGAGCCTCCTGGTAAATATTCATTTCCATTTCCAACTAATCATACTTTAAGAATGGACAAAAAGAAAAAAAAACATTCATATTTTCCCCTGAAAATTAACGCGAGGTAATATCATTAATTTTTATACTTGTTTAATTTAATTTATGATTTTTACTATGGATATTGCTATGTTTTTTAGGCGAGAGCGAACTCACAGGAGCTACAAATTTGATGGCCTATTATGGCCTCGAACATTCTTATAGTAAATTCAGTGGTAAAAAATTGAAAGAACAACTGTCGTCATTTCTTCCAAATCTTCCTGGTATTATTGACACACCTGGACATCAAGATAATAGGTATATAATTATATCATTATATTTTTGTTTTATCGAAGATAATATACGTGTTTAATTCAATTTCATTGAATTTTGTAGCTCGTTACGATCAGTGATTGAAAAGCCACCGATTGGTGGAAAAGAATTGCTCCCACTTACCAGTGTGCAATTAGCAGGGTTTAGATTGCATCCGGGACCGGTGAATATATATATTTATATATATATATATATATATATATGTATACATATAAATATATATTTATATTTGTTTTATTGATGAATTGTCAATTGATTATTATTTGGATAAATGAATTGAATAATTATTTAATTGTGTTAAATTTTACAGTTGCCGGAACAGTATCGCTATGTTAATCAAGCCCCACAAAGAAAGCACAAGAACAAACACAAGAAGCACAAGCACAAACCCGGTGAAGTACCAGCTGGCCAAGAAATAGCTGCAACTGATATTGGTGGATCTGATACACATGAGAAAAAGCATAAAAAACAAAAAAGACACGATGAAGAGAAGGAAGCGAGAAAGAAACGTAAGAAGGAGAAAAAGAGGAAAAAACAAAAACACAGCCCAGAGCACAGTGGTGGACTTACGCCGTCACAGCATTCCAATTCGTGATCAACAACTATTCTTCAATTGTGGAATTAAATGTATACCTATATATACTGGCCAATTGTGGAGAGAATTTTTGCTCATTTAAATAGAGAGAAAAAAAGCCAATTGAAAAAAAAAAAAAAAAAAAACAAAACAAACATTAGAACAACAGAATATGCAATGATTCAATAGCATGAATCAATTGAATTTTTTCATTGAAACATTTAAATGTTCCTTGGTAAATTAATAGATAATCAATTATAATTTTTTTTTCCTTTTTTTTTGTTTTCTTTTATGCAAATAGGTGCATTAATACAATTTGAGACAATTTAATGGAATATTTTTTTGGTTTTCTTTGGAGGATTTTATTGGAGCAAGAAAAAGTTGAAGAAGAAAAGATCGATAATTCATTCACGTCAACGAGGGAATAGAACGGCTATTTTAAGCCCTCCAATCTGTTCTTTTTTTTTTTTCTTTGTTTATACTAATTACCTAAACAGAACCCAAAATTATGTGAAATTTATTCAAATGCCAACTAAAACTCGCATGATCAAAATGGTGTAAAAATTTCTTCCCCATTACTCACGTCTTGTTCATATATATTGCGGATCTGCTTTATTCCAAAGATTCTGCACTCCTGTAAATATTATATACATACTCGGCAATGTTATTTGAATGAACAAATCGTCATAATGTTATGAATTTAATTGAGTAGTATTTATAACGCAGACATAAATACAAATAGTTTTAATTACAATATTTTTCACACTCAATTTATTTTCCATCATTTGAATATTCCCGCTTTCCTACTTAGACTGTAATATATATATATATATTGAGTTTCGAGATGAGCAGGGAGCGGTACTACTACTTGAATCATGTATTTCCGGTGTTAAACGCAGAACACAAATGCGCATTACATTTTTGTATATATATATGTATGTATATATTCAGTTTTACATCGCCGCCACAGCGATTGTTTCTCTCATCCACGGTGTGCCACCATTGCAGTTCCCGCCATTACGCGGCTCTTTATATAGCCTGAAATTTCATTGCCGCAAGCAATTATCATGACGGATAATCGTAAGTACTGAAATATTCATCATTATTAACATATCACGCGACTACAATATATATTCCTTTGCTCCACCACAACTTTAACATTAATATATCCTAACTCAGCATCAACAAACGCTCAAATTAAAATACGACTCTTCGCTGTCGCTTAAATACTTCACAATGTTGTCTCTACACAATTCATCTGCCGAGATAAAAAAAAAAAAAAAAGAAAACTCTTGTACTATTAACAATATTAACAAGTGAATTATCAAACAATCCATACACTTTGTCCAATTAATCAACATTTCATTAACTACAATTGGCTGATTATCTCTGTATCTATGAGGAAACAAAAAAAAAATTGATAAACGCATTATTGGCGTCCTGAGTATCAACTGTAGAGTAGTCCCATATACGCCGATCGATAATTATGCTCCACCATATTTGTGCTTAGATAACCATGTGGTATTTTGTACAAAATGGTATTATAATATTTAATGTATTTAAGAGACATAGAAAAAAATAAATAAAATTCAATTGAAATGTATGATATGAGTACTATATATTAATATTAAATGACAATTGCCACCAGGCAAATACACATATGAATATATTGTTGATTAATTGCTGTATTTTATTGTACAATAACAGAGTACTCAAGCTACCCGCAACAGGGTAGCTATAATCAGTATAGCCAGCCGCCACCAAGCAGCGGCCAGGATACATCGTATCCACCTCCATCAACTGGCAGTGGAAGTTACAGTCAGTATAGTCAACCACCACCAAGTAGCGGTAGTTATGGTAGCTACGGGAGTTACAGTACAAGCGGTGGCAGTGCCTCTGGTGGTGGTGGTGGTGGTGGTGGCGGCGGTGGTGGTGGTGGAGGACAAGATTACAATCAACAAGGACAAGGTGGTTATAATCAGAGCAGTTACGGTAGCAGCTCTGGAAATCAAACGAGTGGTAATCAGAGCAGTGGTGGTAACAATTATGGAAGTAATTATGGGGGAAGTGGCAGTGGAGGCGGAAGTGGTGGATACAATCGTGGAAGCTCTGGTGGTGGCTATGGAGGTAAAATAATACGAGTTATAATAGTAGTAGTGGTAGTAATTGTCAATTGTTAAATGAAATTGTTGGTGGATTTTTTTGATCGATTTAATATATGATTTTTGTTTATTTTTGGATTTACAGGACAAGGAGGAAGTGGTGGCCGATACGGAAGTGATCGCGGTGGCTACGGCGATCGCTCAAGCAGCGGTGGAGGTGGAGGTGGTGGTGGCGGTGGTTACAAGTAAGTTGTTTTTATACCAATATTTTATTAAACGGAATTTGGAGAATAGGAGAATGATGAAAATTGTGAAAAATAATAAGACAATTAATAATGGCCAACTGATGATCTGCCAATTCCAAGTACAAATGTTCATTTCCTATTTATTTAATACACAAATGAATGTGATATCATACAGAAAGGTATATAATAATTCATGAAGTAAGAATGCTAAATTTGAATTGACAAAAATATATATAAATAGAAAACATCTTCAAACATTTATTGCAATGTGAAAAATGGTTCATCTGCTCTTGCTCTTGTTTAGGCGTTAATGTGTTTGAAGTGTGCCTTACAGGTTTTTATCGCACAGGTATTACGTGGTTATAAAAAAGGTAATATTAACAACAGGTTGTATACGACAAATGACGTAAAAAAAAATAAACAAAAATGGTTGATATATAAGTATATATGCTGTGCATACAATTACAATTGTGTGTATCACGATAATTTTATTATAAATGAAAATTAATAAGTGTGAAAGGTATTTTATTCGAGGTTTATATAAAGCGATCGTCGTTGATGTGGTAAAAGTAAATAATATTATTTACTTTTAAAAGCTTCAAGGCTTTTTTCGAAATGATCCACCATCATTAAAATTAAACAGTAATAATGCACAAAAAATTACAATAAAGTGCCACAAAAATGCTCTGAGAGAGAGAATAATATTCGCCGATAGATCGCTGCTAAGTCTACGAATTATTTACTGCGCACCCCTTACTATTAAACTTTTTTTTTTTTCTCGTGCCTTTATATATATTTCATTTTTATTTGTTATTTTATATACATACATATATACATACATACGTATATGCATATGTAAGTATTATTTTTTTTTTCTTCTCATTGAATGTTGTCCTGTAGTTCAAGCTGGATGCGATCACGTGGTGAATCAACCTAACAAATAATTATTCTATCCATTATCCAATAATAATTTTAGTTCAACGATTTTACGCGGCATTGCGTCACTTATTCATTTGTCAAAAAAAAAAATTATAATCAGGATGACGTTGCAAATACGTTTGGTACATTAACTTTAGGCGATGCTCCATCGTATACTTGACTCAAAAATATTTCTGCTTTTACAGTAACATTAGTTGAACTATTCTAAAGACAATAAAAGAAAATTATTAGGTATTTCAACTGTAAAATAGTGGCCGACTGTATGTGCTTGATTGAAGAGATGAAAAAAAAAAATAAATAAATGAAAGAAGAATAAGTAAAAATATCCTGCATGCATCTCCATATACACAAACTGTAACTGACTGTGACATATCTCCGACAACCGAATATCCAGTATTTATTTTGATGGCTTGATTGATTGATTGATTGATTAAAAACAAAACGGATTGTAATTGAAAACAAAATATATATATATATATATATATATAAAGTATAAAACAAATATGAACAGATGACATTTAGACAGTAGGTACATCAAGAAGAACAAAATGGGGTGGCAAGCAGCGTATGAATCGCCACACACCGATCACGATCGATCACACAATCTCTGTCCCCATGAGTCGTCTCATTGGTATATCTGCTTCTGTGTTTTAGCAGTGGCGGTGGCCGTGGTGGTTATAACAAAGGTAAATGCACCAGACTGTCTGTACTGGTCTGGTGCTATTCACGCATTCACTCTAATATTTTACAAACTTTTAAAAAAAAATACTCGGTTACTTTATTATATGAAAGGGCTGCTTTAATGCAACAAAACAATTCCGAAAGATAAACAAAAATGCAAATAGAGAATTAAGGTAAAAAAATATTTACTTATCCAGTAAATGAAATAATATAATTCGGATAGTTTTTTGTTTAATATGTAAACAATTATAAATTGAATGTGAATGAATTTTTTTTTAACACACAATTACTTATACGATTTGATTGAATAGTGATAAATACCAACATTTCTATTTTTAGAACAAATAACTATGGGTTTTTTTGGTTTGATCTCTACGATTGGCATTGAGATGCAACTGGTGATTATTATACGCATTAAATAAATACCGGCAGGCGGATATATATATATATATATATATATATATATTTCTTTATTTTTTTTGATTCAATTTTGATGACGATCACAAATATCAACGTGAAAGTAAAAAAGGTTTTTTTTTTTATTATATTTTGTTGCAGCCCTTTTATATGCTAAGCTGCAACCTTGTGTTCAAACAAAAAAAAGAAGAATTTAGTCAAAATTAATTGATGTCTCCTATGGAATTTATCAGTTTATAATATATTTATGTATATATAATACGATATATAAACATATATATTATGCGCGTGAGAGATTTTTAAAACGTTTTGATTAAAGACAATTGACATGATTTATTTTATTCAGAGTGGTTAATACAACGACATAGGTAGGATGTACGGTGAAAAGAAAAACACATATGAATACTTTTATATATATTTATATATATATATAAATATATTCATCTATTTATAAATAAATGTGGGATACTGAGTGAACAAAAATTACGACCAATTTTACGTGTAAATAAATAATGGTTAATTTAAATGCTTCGAGCCTTAAATACAGGCGTTACAAAAATAATTTTATATAAAATAAATGAAAATAAGATGAAAAATGATAATAAAATAAATGACACAGTGTCATTCAACAAAACATTTTCAGATGGTACCAAATATTTATTATTATTGTTATTATTATTATTACTATTTGGTTATTACTGAATTAGTATAAGTGGAAGTAACAATGGGGAAATAATCGGGGAGAATTTCGTTGCCAATAATTACTCTTAGAGCTCTCATTAGTCATTAATTTTGTATAAGAAAACAACGATATTTATTGACGTGAGTTTCGTTAGCAACATCTTAAAATAACATCCAATAATCAATACAATATTTATTTTTTTCACTTTCATTTTTATCTTCGCGAATCACTGCATTAAAAAAATAGAAGAATTAAAAACAAACGAAAATTAGGGCCCACGTGTATAGTTAAAAAGTCGATTGAGTCAACGTGTGTTAGGGCGACGAAAATTTATATCAAAGCAAAAATTTAACTCGCGTAATGTTACAGGGAGCTTCGGTGACCGCAATGGATCCAATGATGGAATGGTCGTTCAAGAGGATACTATTTTCGTCTCTGGAATGGATCCGACCATATCTGAAGAAGAAATATGCCAACATTTCGGAGCAATTGGTCTGATAAAAGTCAGTAATAACCGAAAGATAAAAAATATTGATTCCTACGAAGGAATTGAATATATTTCGTTAATATTAATTTTGACATATTTCATTTTATTCAGAATGATAAGCGTACAGGTAAACCGAAAATTTGGATGTACAAAGATAAAAATAGTGGTAAACCAAAAGGCGAAGCTACCGTAACGTATGATGATCAAAATGCCGCACGTTCAGCAATTGATTGGTTTGATGGTAAAGATTTTAAGGGATGTACAATTAAGGTACAAATAGCACAACATAAAAGCAGCTGGCAAGGAAATCGTGGCAGTGGTGGGGGTCGTGGCGGTGGACGTGGTGGACGTGGAGGTAGCTTTGGTAGTCGCGGAGGTGGTGGAGATCGCGATGATCATCGTAGTGGCAGCGGAGGTAGCGGTGACGATCGTCGCGAAGGACCAGGACGTGGCGGTGATTGGCGATGTCCCAATCCCGACTGCGGTAATACAAACTTTGCATGGCGCGACGAGTGCAATTTATGCAGAAGTTTGAAACCCGAGGGAGCTGGTGGTGGTGGTGGGGGCGGTGGTTCCAATCGTTCTGGTAGTCGCGGAGGCAGCGATCGAGGTGGTCGCGGAGGCGGATTCAGGTAATTTTTTATTCACAAATTAATAAAATAAACAATGAGAATTATTTTTGTTCATTGATTATGTTGATTTGTTTAGAAATGATAGAGGTGGAAGAGGAAACGACAGAGGTGGTCGAGGCGGTGGATTCCGCGGTGGAGATAGAGGAGGTGGCGGTGGACGTGGACGTGGAGGTCCAATGCGAGGTGGTGGCGGCGGGTAAGCTAAAAAGAAAAAACACGATTGTTTTCTATTTGTATAAATCTACATTGAAATGTTTATTTTTGAAGTTGATTTTCTTTTATCACTTGTTCTAGACGCGGTGACAGAGACCGAGATCGTCAAAGGCCATATTAAAAGAAACACTCGCAATTTTTTTTATATAACCTAATGTAATAATAATAATAATCAATCAATTTGTGAATTTACTTCTTTTCTATTATCCTCATTGAACTCTGAGACTTGTCTACATTTCAGGTACAAGCCAATTAAATTCATTGTGTGTATCTAATTTCACTCTTACAATATTTCCCTTACCTCGTTGAATCATTAACTTTTTTTTCTCGCTCTCATAGCATCTTTATATATCAATAATACAATAATTTTTCCTTTATTATATACTCTAATAGTGAGTGTAACGTGTATGTGTAAAAATAGATTTTAATAATAAAAACAATAAACACAAAATGAATTATGTTCAATACATTGATAGGAAAAGAAAAAAAAAGACGAATAAAACGAAACAATTGCAAAAAAGTTATTATTGAGTAATTTATTTATTGATAAAATGGAGAATATATAGTACAATCGATTCGGTTTGTTTCTTTCAATTTTTATATTAACGATAAAAATTATGTGTATTTCAATAATAAGAGGGGATAAATTGACAGAAGAGGTTAGAAAGAAGGTGAAATAAACATACACTTGGTACAATCACATTAACCGATCGGCCACTCTAAATTATTTACCGAAAGAATCTATGAAGAAATTTCCATAACTAAGTATATATAAACAACTAGATTTATTGTAGTAAATATAGTTTTTTTAATTTTTTGTTTTTTTTTTCTCTTTATGAATTAAGAATTGATAGATAGGTAGGTAGATATATGTATGTATTTATATATATATCTATGTATAGAAAGGATGAAGACCGCTATATTATGGATTTATTCGAAATGTTTTAAAACCCCATAATTTTCTTTTACACCTCGCAAATTACTGCTTGCGCTTGCGGTTTTGCTGCTCCTGAAAAATGAGTAAAAAAAATATTTAAATGTCAATTAATATTTTTATTATACAAATGTCAATATATCTATTTGATTCCCATTATTATACACACCTTGATGGTCAAAATTTCAACGAGATAACGGAATACTCTGAAGAAATCAATAAATAATTCAAGTGAATGAGCAATAAAGTCCTTATTGCCCATATGGAATTTCTCAACGATGAGTTGTGTATCGAAAACAATAAATCCGCACATAAGGAACAATCCAAGGTATAATTGCGCCTGATACAATAGTGTTGAGCGCAAAAAGATATTTGCCAATAAAAGTAATATTGTCACATTGGATAAACTGATAAGAGTTCCACCTAAATAAAGCCATTGACCTCGAGGTGCCATCAATGACGAAATGCTGAATGATACAAACACTACAGTTGTCGCTGTAACGAAATAACGAAGAATTCAATCAAAATGTTATTGCCTATGTATAATAATTTGTGTCAATGATTCCAATCTGAATTGCATTAGCATAAATTAATATTATTATAAAATTTTGCAAATTATCGATTTACCTACGAGTGATGTGACAATAATACTTGGATCAATGCTGATAACAATTTCGAGAAGTGGCCCAATACCAAGTCCGGACAAAAATGCAAAACCCAATAGATAACCAAGTCTTTGTTTCTGATTTTTTCCATTGTCTGGTGTTACACCCAGGGCAATTAGCGATCCTAAAGCAGCAAGAGTGCTTAGCAAACCTGCTTGGAGTATGTCTGTATAGAGGTGAACATATGCGCCAGTGGCTGCTGATACAGTTGACATAGACACACAACTGTAAACATTTTTTAAATGTTGTCTAACTGGTGCCTCCCTGTTTAAACAAACAAAATAAAAATAATACAATATTATTTCATATTAAATATCAAATTCAATTGTCATTGGCAACATTTATTTATTAATCACAAGATAAATATTAAAGTGAAAACTATATTTATAGTGCATTATATCACTTTATCTTTATCACAATAAATACCAAAATGAAGTCTAAACTTCAAGGAGACATTACTGCTGTCATTTTACATAGAATGTTACATCACACAATGATGTTTGGAAATGGAAATATATATATATATGTATATATATATGTGTGCGTGTATAATTGTACTCCATTTTGTGGAACATATTGAAATATAATTATCGACAACATTAATGTTGCATTTATACATGAGAAAATAGTTAAAAAAAAAAAAAAACTTTCACGGCGAGTCACGCCTTGTTTAGAATAAACAAATATTCAACTATAGTGTCTATGAATGTACATATGTATCTATATATTGCCGTATTAGCAATAAAAATGACGAAAAATAATAGTGCATTAACTTACAGTCTGTTGGTGAATGAATTCACAAATGAATTTAATGTTGGTGCCATGATTAATAATTATTTATCACGGTTTATTTATTATATATTTGAAATTTCACAACACGAAATATTTGAGCACACACGTAATACCAATGCCTTTCGTTACTATCTGCGTACAATTTTACTCTGCTCGAGAATGATCATGAATCGCCAAAGTAGTACGTTTTGGGGACACGTCAGTGATATATACCCTTTGTGCGTAAAATTTCGTTCGTGTTTTCTATTGGTGGAGACAGTTTATACGAAGCGTCAGCTTTTATGAAACAAAGACAAACCAATTGATGTATAAAATAGTAAGAGAGATAGAATACTTGCGCGAGTTGTTTGTCGGTTGTATTGTGTGTCCTTGTCATCATCGTGAAAATAGTGGCGCCATCATGACAGAACAGTGGTGAAATAATGAAGTACAGTATATGTATATATACAAAACATGACAGTGATTGGTCGAAAATTCTCTGGTCAATATATTTATGTATAGTCAAACCGGTGGGTGAACATTTTCGGCCGGTTTGACTATACTTTACACACAAAACACATCATATTTATATAATTGAGGTTATGTTTTATCGCACGTAATTGTTGCGCATGTGTTTATGTCCACATAATTTCTTTATATTTTTTTACTAGTATAGGAATTGTCGATTTATCTATTGAATACAATAAATATAAATATAAAAAGAAGATGCCGAAGATACGCTCGGAAAAAACTACTCGTGTTCACGATAAAATTGCAAAACAAGGTTTGTCATTGATATATAGTTACTGTAAAATTATTTATTTAAAAAAATGTCGATGAATAATTTGAGAATAAAAGTTGATTTTATATTTTATATTTGTTGTAGGTATTTTGTTTAATAAGGATTTTGGACAGCATATATTGAAAAATCCATTAATTATTCAAAGTATGGTTGAGAAAGCGGCATTGAGGCCAACTGATGTTGTGTTGGAAATTGGACCGGGTACGGGAAATATGACAGTGAAAATGTTGGAAAAATGTAAGAAAGTTATTGCATGTGAAGTTGATACGAGAATGGTGGCGGAATTGCAAAAACGTGTTCAAGGAACAGCATTACAATCTAAATTACAAATAATTGTTGGTGATGTATTGAAAGCTGATTTGCCATTCTTTGATCTTTGTGTTGCAAATGTGCCTTATCAAATTTCTTCACCATTAATGTTCAAATTATTACTTCATAGACCGCAATTCAGGTAATAATAAAGATAAATTAATTAACATTATCCTTTGAGTAATAAAACTTATAGCAACTGAGTTGAAATATAAATACAATAATTTTATTATTATGTATTTTTTTATTATTTGCAGATGTGCGGTATTGATGTTTCAACGTGAATTTGCCGAGCGATTGGTCGCAAAACCCGGGGATAAATCATATTGTAGATTGAGTGTTAATACACAATTGTTAGCGAGAATCGATATGTTATTGAAAGTTGGTAAAAATAATTTTAGACCACCGCCAAAAGTGGAATCAAATGTTGTTCGAGTAGAGCCAAAAAATCCACCGCCACCAATCAATTATCAAGAGTGGGATGGACTCACTCGAATTGCATTTGGTAGAAAAAATAAAACACTTGCGGCATCATTCAAACAATCGACTGTCATTTCCATGTTGGATAGAAATTATCGACTTCATTGTAGTCTTCACAATAAAGTACGTAATAGCTGTACATTATGTATAATATAAAAAATATATATAATTTTCTATTGAAATTATTAATTAAGATATTAATGTGTTGCTCGGTTATAATATTACTTTTTGTTTTACAGGCAATACCAGAAAATTTCGATATGAAAGAAATAATCAGTCAAACATTGGAGAAAACAGAGGCGGGAAGTAAGCGCGCACGAACGATGGATATGGACGATTTTATCAGGTAATTGCGAAAATAAATTACTCATCTAAAATACAAGAAAAATATATATAATATTTATTAGATACTATAATATTTTATATAATTGATTATTTTATTTTATAACAATATTTTTCTGTTTGTTTCATTTTGATTTCAGTCTATTGCATAGTTTTAACGCCGAAGGTATTCATTTCGCATAATTTTGATCACTCGAATTAAACACACACAATAAATACCATGTAAATAAACAACAATATATAATAAATAGAATATATATAAATAATGAACATAAATATAGAGAGTATAAATATTATTTTTGTAGTGGTGAAAATTCGAAACGAATTGCGTTGAATATTTGAGATATGATCTTCAAGGGTCGCTTTTTTTTTCCTCTCATTTCTTTTTTTTTTTTTTTCCTTTTTGCGAATGTGTTCGCGAAAAGTCTCCACTAGTTGGTATTGTACTGGGAATAGAGGCAAGGGAGGGTTGCGCGTCGAGGGTAACAGAAACCTGGAAAGGCTAGAGACGAAGAGGGATAGAATTGCGGTTGTATGAGAGAAAATGCGTGAGAAATATATAGCAAGAGAGACATGGCAGAGAGGGAGATGATCCGGGAGGGAAGCGAGTGGGTTCATATCCCAGAGGAGTCGGTTGGTCTCCTCTGGCGCTGCCAGTGCGGAGAGGGACGGAAGAACTAATCAGCTCGGCGCATGTGCTCTGGACTGCTTTTGATCCCATGAGAATATCCTAGCATCCCCATAATATACTCGCTCTTCGTTTACTCTCTCTCTTGTCTCACTCGCTTGTGCGCTTGCCATTCTCTTTGGGCTTTTCTTCCGTTTGCTTCTTCCATCATTTTACTTGATACATATATTAATCGAAAAAATAAATAAAATAAAATATATATACATTTGATATTTATCAAAAATATAATTTTTCCCAACAAGTATCTTTGGTGATATTGCATTTTTATTTAATTGTATCTATAAGTTATTGTTTCAATTGTTATTTTATTTTTGTTGGAGTGAATTAATTGTATATAAATATATAGTATTTGTACGTATATTATTATTAATATTGTTTCATTGTTATTGTTTCTGTTTTCTACAACATGTTATACGAATTGACACATCACTTTAATGAAATTCCCGCGGTAGTGTACCCATGTCAATTTGAAACGTTCACGGCATTACATTTACTCATTGCTTACTTGGAAAACTTGAAATAAATTCATTATTCCCACATGTATATACATCTATATATATATACAATACAAATAAAAAATATTCTGTCATAAAATAAATACTATTATCGTTAATAAAACGAGTAATTTAAAATTTCTTCAACTGATGAAAAATCGAATATCGATATGTAGTGAGTGATAATAATTGTTATTGTTGTTGTTGTTGGATACATATTATAGAAGAAAAAAAAGAAAAAAAAAGGAAATATACATTCAATATAATAATTATATTGATGAAGTTTGGTAGCTGAAGACATGACAGATAAACGACCGATAGTGGTGGGGTGGTTGTGGGGGGGTGGTTCGCGAGCACGCCTACCGTCCAATGCGGTTGCTGGTATCCCAAGGGGGCTCCCTAGCCTCACCTTCTCCACTTGGTGTGTGGGTCCCTTTCCTCCATGAGTCCGCACACTCCGTAACTGCTTCTCGAGATCTTGCACGGGGTTGATAATAGCAGTCGTGGCGGAGGGCCCCTTCAGTTCGCGCAATATTTCTCCGAGAAAGGAGTGATAGAGTGGTGAAAGTACATTTACGTTGTCTCGCGTGAATAGAACGAGAAAAAAATCAATCAATTGTGATTACAAGTGAAACACAACAAGAACCCAATGAAAGACCAAATTAATTAATTAAAAAAAAAATATTGTATATATATATATATATATATATATATATATTATATATATAGAGTGTATAGAAATTATATATTGAAAGAAATACCCGCCAATTTTTTTTTCTTTTTATTTGATTTGCTTTTCGATTGATTTCATTGGAGATTATCGATAGTACACGTTTTATTATTGGACTAAACACGTGCAATAGAGCTCTGTTGTTTGTTTTCTAGTTTACTATTCGTGAGTTGATTAAATATATATATGTGTTGTTTTTCAATTAAAATTGTTTTGATAGTGATATGTTTATTTTTAAACAATAATGTATGTTGATGGTATTATTTTTATCATGATAAATATAAAATTTAATAGATTGCATTGTGTTAATATTCATGGACGAGACAAAAGTGCCTTGCGACATCTATTTTTGATAGATTGACAAATTTAATTGAATTCAATTAATTGTGATATGATATTTGTTAATTAATAAATACCACGTACAAATTCACCGTATAAAATAATTTGCAATTAATAATAATAAATGATAATGAGATTTTTGAAATAAAACGCGAAAAATTCTATTGGAATAATAGTGAAAGGTGTAAACAACAATTGTACAATGTTGTTCAAGGGAAATAGTTCACGATTGGAATTTCTCATTGAGAGAATTCAAGCGCACAAAGAATCACCGTCACCGCTTCTTGATGAAAAGTGCGGTTCACGATTGAAAGGTGAGGAAAAATAAATTAATACCAATATCAGATGTTCTCAATAAACCAATCAAACAAACACTCAATTTAATTAATTCACGATAACTATGTGCTTTCACAATTTACCCACGGTCAAAGATGTGAAAAAAAAAAAAAAAAAACGACAATAAACGTGATAAATCTGACTATACCCCAGCTATATGAGAGCACAAACTCTTGAAATAGTGTTTGGAATGCGCGCGTGCGACAGCATACTCACAAACCCCATTACTTTTTTTTTAATATTTCACCCACCCTCTGGAGAATAAACAAATAATATTGTATCAAAAATGAGAAAGCAAAGTGGAAAAAAAAAAAAAATAAAAAAAAAAACGGCGAAAAATTCCCCACAATTTAATTTACATTTTTCCACAGTATAAATATTATTTATATAACTATTATAATATTTAATATATAATATTAAACCAGTAAGATTTTTATCCAATTTAATTCTATAATCGTAATATTTTTCATGCAATGATGATGACGATGACTCGATGGAATATTAAACAGAAAATAGATGGTTGAATTTTCTATGTCGGTCGATTGAAATATTCTTCAAGTCCTCTATACTCATCTAGTCATCCTCGTCGTCCTCTTCGCCGTCTCCCTTCGAGATTACACGGAGACTCGGTGACTCATTGCTCCCAAACGTCTCCTATGTGTCTCCCATTGGGAAACGGGACGCTCGAGTCCCCCGTCAGACTCCCATGGGAGATTACGGGTTCGCGCCGTTACGTATAGAAATGAGGGAACGTTGCTGTTCAACTATACGTGCCCACATTTTCAGTGGAAAACGGAAAAAAGAAAATAAAAAATAATAATGAGAAACGATAAAAAAATAATATGAAAAAAAAAATATCATATGAATGTAAAGAAAAAATCGTTAACGTATCTAAAAATTAAATTGAATCATCATTAACAATTTATATAATAGTTGTTCATATATTAATTCAATCAATTTCATTAATTATATCAAAATGTGTAGGTTTAAATGAATAAAATTAATGTTTAATGTTAGATAAGTGTCATTTAAAAAATGATGATTGTCATATATGTCAAAATGACTGTCTTCACATGTCATCCACCTTCATCCGGTCTCAAATGAATTCAGTATGGCGCCTCAAACTTGAATTAATAAATAGCGAGAATAAGAATAAACGCGTGTATATACATATATATATATATATATATATATATATATGTGTGTGTGTGTAAAAGATGGAAGTATGTATATAGTATATAATTCGAATATACGTAGCTGTGGGTGGAGGATGCCACCGATTTGTACCGAGACCAGTTCGTATGATTGCATTGGGCGGCAGTTGATTAGAATTAAAGATGACCATTCCCATATATACTACAAAATTCCGTAAAATCACGAAAATTGCCCCGTGGGTGTCACTTGGTTCTATCCATATATGTATACACATGGTAGGTTATACGAAATGAGGAAATGGTTGGGTGAGATGTGGCATCAGTGAAGCAACCATGCTATTTCCTCTCGGTATATTAAATTATACCGGGTGCGCTCTCATTTCATCATTATCTCAATTGCGTATTCCCGCCAATTCCATAAAACCAAGTGAAACATAAATATTTCCCGTAATTCCATTTCATTATTGTACAATAATATATAATTGAATTGAATTATTTGTTTTATTTATTTATTTTTTAATATTATATTTGTCACATTATTTAAATCAACTAATTGTTTGATATGGTTGTTTAACATTTTTTTTTTTTTTTTCTTTTAATTAATTTCAATTATTTTTTTTCTTTTTGTGATAGAAGGACCATTGGCTAATGGAAATTTTTCATGGCGCAGTGAGGAAGACAGTCTTATGTGTCAACGAGGTGGTGGCACACCGTCATCATGCACAACATCAACATCAATGAGCTTTGTATCGGAACCTGACGTTGATATTGATGCATCACGAATGGGAATTGATGCGAGCATTACATCGGGTCCATATCCATGTCAATTTTGTGACAAATCATTTCCCACATTGAGTTATTTGAAAAAACATGAACAGGTGAGACAAAATTTAATTTCATACATTTTCGTGGCATAAAATACACATTGATGCACATTAATTATAAATATTCGATTGATAATAAATGAAAATAGAGCCATGGCGATCAGATGCCGTATAGATGCAGTTGGTGTGCGCGATTGTTTAAACACAAACGTAGCAGAGATCGTCATGTAAAATTACATACTGGCGATAGAAGATATCGTTGCACTCAATGTGAAGCAGCATTTTCACGAAGGTAAATATCCAAATTGGAATTAAATGTTTGTCAATAATTGAAGAAATATAATGAATGTTTGTTTGTGTCTAATTGATAATTATTTATCGTTGCAGTGATCACTTGAAGATCCATATGAAAACTCATGATAATCAGAAGCCTTATCATTGCACTGAATGTTCACGTGGTTACAATACAGCAGCGGCATTGACATCACATATGCAATCGCATAAACGACCACAATCAACAAATAATCAATATACAAGATCGATAAATGATGATTTACGTAGTGCATCATGGCCAAGTGGTGGTGCATCATCGCCAACAATTGTCAATTCGTCATTTGTAAATGTTCCATTATCATTAATGCAAAAAAAATTACCATCGAGCTGTTCGCCCGATCAAACAACAGTCAATGATCATTTAAATACGACATTTCTCAAGTCGCCAATGACATTGGCCTGCATGTACTGTGCTAAAGATACTTTTACGAGTATGGAACAGCTTCAACTTCATGTGCAGGCAACACACGAGACAATTTTAAATGGTAAAAGTCCATCGACATCACCGCAAAACCCAACCGATTATGTGACAAAACGTTCACGAAAAAAATGCAATGAATTAGAATTAAAATCGGCAACAGCTGCACCAACAAATGAAGCAGTTGTCAATGATAATTCGTTTGCATGTAAATATTGTGCAATGAAATTCACAAAAATAATTGCACTTGACAATCACATAGCGGAAGTACACAGTGGCGACATCTCTACTACTGCAATTTTAACATGTCCATTGTGCGGTTTTCCTTGCACATCAACTGTCTCGTATGCAGAGCACTATGTCCTTGAACACTGTGAAAATCCAAAGATTTCAATTGAAAAATGCCAAGGTACAAATGAAACTGCAATAACAACAGTGGCATCATCATCGTATCAAGACAAAAGATTGCAATGTCAAACATCCATCACCGCTCAAATAAAACAATATATTGGAGAAAATTCACGAACAAATAATACAGATAATTATTCATCAAGTACACTATTGTGTGGACAATGTGGCGCTGCATTGGATGACTTTGAATCATTTAGAACACATTTGGCAATGCATCTTCAGGCAAACAATAAATATAAATTGAATGATATCAATTGTCCAAAGTGTGATTTAACTTTTCATACGCATGATGATATGATTAATCACTTGACAAAACATTATGTTGTACAACCAATGAAACAATATACATGCAATGCTTGTGACAAATATTATCATGACTCTGAATCACTCAAGAAACATCTCTATGAGTCGCATGCTCATCATTTGTATAGATGTACTCTTTGCCACGATACATTTGACTCGAGTATTGCCATTCAAGTGCATTTCACCGTGAAGCATATACATGAGTGCAATGTATATCAATGCAGTGGGTGCAGTATAAATTCAAGAGGTAGCGAAGAGTCTCATGAGAGTACATTAGAGATGAGTGGTGGTGTCTTTAAAAGTGCTGCTGAAATGATGAAGCACGTGGCAAATGTACATATACCAAAGAATTTACACGTGAATGAACTTTCATCACCGGGAAATGCTGTCTCAACACCCGCTGGTGTTATTGGTAAATTGTTTCGTTGTTGCTTTTGCGGTATTTATTGCACATCTGATATGGATCTACAATTGCATCTTGCCAGCCATTCAACTTGTCTTTATCGTTGTCCAATTTGTCATGAGGGCTTCACCGTTGAATTTTTATTGGACAAACACATTGCTCATTGTCACAGTGCTATCAACAATGATGGAATGGACAATAAACAATTGTATTGTTTGTCGGAGCAAGAGGAGAAGGTGAAATATTTCATATATATTTTCTTGATTGAATTTCTATATATGGAAAAAACGAATATTATTTATTATAATAATAATAATAATAATAATAATAATTGTTTTATTTTTTCATTTTCAGGTAGGAAATAAACGACGACGATCACTGAATGTCAACAAGAATTTTAATCAATTGGAGAGTGGAAAACGGCCAATTCACAATAGTGTTATGAATTGTCATCGCTGTGAATATTGTGAGAGGACAGATTTTTCAAGTGATGCTGAATTGCGGGCTCATAAAAAACTCACGCACAAAACAACACCAACAGCGTCGACAAGTATATTGAATGGAAAAATACAAACAAAATCACTGTCACAGCATGTTTGCAGTTATTGCGGTGAAAGTTTGCGCTCGAGGTTGGAATTAGAGGCGCACACTCGACTACACCATGCGCCAAATGAATCGGGAAAACGTTACAAGTGCAATATATGCGATGAAGTATTTGCCAGTGGTAGTATATTAGCGGAGCACAAATTGCAAAAACATTGTAAAATAAAATTGAGCGATATGTGTATTGTTTGCCGTGGTGAATTAAAATGTGAAACAGATTTTTTTCATCACGTGCAAAAACACAGTATAGAGGTATTTGATTCGCAACAGCAGCGTGGCGACGGTAGCAGTGCAATCTCTCATATAACAGCACATTGTGTTGTCTGTAGACAAACATTAATTAGCGAATTTGAATGTCAGCTCCATGCAAAATATCATTTACAACCTGGTGCAATTAATAATGACAATGATAAAATTCAATGTTGTTGCATTTGCCTTCGTGAATTTGGCGATGAAAGCAATGCAATTAGAGTATTATCTAAATGCGTTACAATGAGCGAACAACAATTAAAAGTTTGTAAGCGTTGTTATATAAGACACTCGCAGGGTCTACCAATTTTAGGTTCACTCGCGGACAATTATGTGAATAATTCGAGTGAAATTGGTATAAATAATGATAGTAAAATAATTAATAACGTTACAAATGAAAATGAAACTAATAACGTTGATAATAATGAATGCAAAATGAATTTGATTAAATATGAAGGTTATGATGATAATCACGATGGTAGTTGTGATGGTGGTGAAAATATTCCGTTGAATTTTGATAATGATACGGTGAATATAAATATTTCTGGCGTCCGTCCATATCACTGCAATCATTGCACCCTCAAGTTCACCTTTAGAACTGAATTGGAGCGTCATGTTGCCATTCATCATGACAATAATAATGCCGTGGCAGCGTCTTCCGTCTCCACCACCACCACCACCACCTCCTCCTCCTCCTCCTCCTCCTCCTCTATTTCTTCAACATTACAATTCAACATTCAACAAGAGGCATTGGCAGGCCATTCGCAAACTCGGCAGGACAATAAGTCATTAGACAATGTTATTGTTAAGAAGGAACTTTTTGTTAATCCCGAAGAGGAAGAAGAGGAAGAAGAGGAAGAAGAAGAAGAAGAAGAAGAAAATGAAGGGGAGGAGGAAAATGAAGAGGAAAAACAAGATTATGATGAAAATCTGAAGGAAGAAGAAAATGAAGATGAGAATACGAAAGATGATAATGGTCAACGTGGTCATGAAAATCCTGACGCAAATTCAGTGGTAACTGAATGAATTTAAATGAATTAGAATATTAATTTGTTTATTTATGTATATTTTATTAGTGATAAATAGTTGCTTCCGTCTCAATGCATATCATATATATATGTATTATAATGTTAACTAAATTTTTGCATCCAGATATATAGATCGATAAATAAATCGTTTATCTTAATAATAAAACAATTAAAGTTGTTTTTATTTAGATGTTTAATTGTCAATATGAATTTAGCGTGCGTGAATTGGTGCAATAGACATCGTTGTATATTTCTTTTTGTATCTGCTGAGCTTTGTGTCGAGATGGATCCTTTTGAATATGAAGGAAGACAGATTTCTACACAGGATACAGAAGTTGGTTGTGGGAATTTTTGTGGCGCGATAAAGTGGATTTGAGTGACCAAGTGAGAGAGAATGCTACCGTACAAGTATATACATGCACACACACAGTAATGAATATTGTATGTGCATGAGGTCAATAAGTTTTCATATAAATGTGCGCGGCTGTGCGATGATGCCATCCCAAAAGTTCAAAAGCCATATTCGATCGATGGTAATTCAGTTTGGGGATGAAGGATCATCGCCTATATAATAAATTAATTCCATCAATCTATATATTTTTTATATATATATGTATACATATACGTGGATGCGTGTGTGTGTGTGTGTGTGTGTATGTGGTGGAATAGGGTTCTTTGATATTCTAATTAGATATAAATGTATTTTTGATGCTGCTTTTTATTTTTTTCTTTTATTGATATATGTATATAAGTTGATTTTATATTCGAATATATATCAAGAGTTTCCCTTTGAATGGCAGAATGTCGAAATTCTAGCGATGTTGAATCAACTGCGTGGATACTCGAGAATATAATATTGAATAATGAGTATGATCTCGTTAAAATTTCAAGCACCTACATTTCATCGGTTTTCCCTTCAACAACTATAGAATTTTCAGCTCGACATTTTCACAGCTAATTTCGTTATTGAATTTGTTTCGTACTCGGATTTTTTTTTTTTTTTTCTGTCTCGGTATATTTTTATACTTGTAATTGTTTCAATTGAAGTCAAGATCCATTTTTTTATTTATCCATTATTATTCTAGTTTTCAATTTTTTTTATTTTTATTGCCTTTCTTTTATCTCTTATTTCGTATGACAAAGTAAAATTTACGATACAAAAGACGTATTTTAATGCATTCATTTTATGTGCATAAGCTGACGCGACCAAAATCACTGATATAAATAATAGAGCACATGACGGTGGTCTCTGAGCTTATTAAAAATTTGAAATAACCTAACATATGAAATAGACTTCATCGCAACTTGTCTGGCCTCATTTTTATTTTCACAATGTACATAATTTTTTTTTTTTTTTAATTGTATTCCTCGTTATAAGAGCAAACATAAAGAAATAATCAATATTTACATTCTGCACTCTGATAAACAGGTTAAACAATTAAAAAAACAAAAATATACATATCTTTTTAATAGAATATTGAAAATTTCAACGATACCGGAAAAAAAATTCACAATAAATTCAATTGAAAAATAAAATATTCCACAATTACATCGAAACAAAAGCAAAACATTGCTAAAATTCCAATTCATTTTTACGATAATTACCAATTAATTTGTATAAATTCCCACTATAATATAAATATATATATATATATATATACACACATAAATATATATACATTCTACAGCTGAATCAATGCAAATTAATGCAATCGCCATTGGATTTCTATATTAATCGCATTATAAAATTGTACTTTTATTATTACTTTATCCCTATTATACCTTTATACATATCCACATACAAATATGCATATCCTCACATTTCTATACTCATCCATACATCCACACACACACACACATATATATATATATATTTATTTTTTTATTTCTTTTCATGCTCATCCCTTGTTTGAACTTTATCGTTCTCGTTTCTCGTGACGACATTAGCCCGTTATCTTAATCTATGATCGCGAGGGACACCAATAACATGAGACACACACACACACACACACATACATACATATATTCGTACATTTTGTGAGCATATCGGTGCGTTGAGTCCTCAACATGCGGAGAGTTAACGTATATCTACCAACATACAATGCTGCTGTGTATAGACGGTGGGTGGTGGTCACGATAGTGCAATTGTATACAGTTATAAACCCCTACAGGGAAGATAGAAACCCACGAAAAATATATATATATATATATTTATACATATATAGATATATGTATCTAATGGTATATAGAGCGACTTACAGAAAAAGGATAGTTGAAATGAGTGGTGGTTTTGGTAAACGAGGAAGCGAGAGAGATTCAGGTATAGTGGCCTGTGTGTTTCAGTTGCGAGTGGATATATACCATATATATATATATATATATATATGTATATATATGAATAAAGGGCGCAAGCGCTTGGCCGATCGATGGGGCTGCCTTCTCCCGCGCGTATAAAGCTCGCATTCTTGAGGGGCGCACGACAGTTCACCATCATATTTTGCAACATGCACCGTGGTGTCGCTCTCATTCACATTATTCATCTCTATATCACCGTGTCAAAGATTATCATCGCATTAACATTGATCAAAAACTCCAATTAAATTTTATTGTTCAGTTTGTGAATTAATTTTATTTCAGTGATATTTGATAAAGTACAATTGATTTATATATATATATATATATATATATGTGATCATATACATCTATATACCTAAATATATATATATATATATATATGCATTGTATTATATTGATATGTATCTATAGTGGAATATATATATAGTTGTTGTGAAACGAAGAGAAGGAAAAAAAAAAAAGGGCTGGGATAACCATCTGGTCCATTCTCCCAACGATCCCGAACGCACAAACTACAACGACGGATGCTCGTAACAGTCGTTCTATCAAATTTAATATTTACGCTTTACTATTGTCATTTAATTTCTATATATATATATATATATATATATATATATATATATATATTAGGCATATATATGTATATGTATGTATTTATGTAGAGAACGCGGCGGGTGGCTTTACAAAAACCGCAAATTGAGCAGAAATTATTCATCATCATTTCAGATTGGACAATAATTAACTTGTAATAAAAGTCAATATCAATAGAAATATTTTATGTATAAATATGTAGAGTTTGAATAATTGCATTGCAACAGATGCACAAAGTAATCGAATCAATTTTGTCATAATGATAATAATAATAATCACGTTTCTGTTGAGTAATAAAATAATTATTTGAAAAAATAAAAAGGAAAAATCGTCACACTTCAATTTTTAATGTGACAAACGCTTTGCTTCAATGTATATATATATATGAAAGTCTTGAAAACTCAGTGAATTGCGAGAGCAAAAAGCAAGAGGAAAAGCACAAGAGCCAGCGAGAGAGACTGAGTGAGAGCAAAAAAAAAAAACGTATATATAGAAAAACAGCAAACTACAGGATTACGTCTCTGCAAATTCTCATTAGCAACTTCAGTTTTCATTAACGATGCGTTTCATAATTGATGGTACTGCAAATGATAAAGTAGTATTGTTGAGTGAGGGACATTAAAATCCGTAAATATAGATACATATATATAAAAATATTTACACATATATAATATAATGAGTGAGTAGAAAAAAAGAAAAAAAAAACGGTATTATTTAATTTGAATTTACTTTGATAAAGTCAAAGAAATTGTATGCAAAGTAATAGCATAA
This sequence comes from Galerucella tenella, assembly GCA_910591685.1. NCBI lineage: Eukaryota > Metazoa > Arthropoda > Insecta > Coleoptera > Chrysomelidae > Galerucella > Galerucella tenella. The sequence goes on from CAJUYH010000706.1 coordinate 27,721, forward strand.
AATTAAAAAGAAGAAAAATAAAACGATCAACACAAATATAGATAGATAATAAAGAGCACTAAAAGTAATAATTTATCTATATAAATTGAAATGTGTGAATGTGAATGCAAATAAATAATTAACGAGGGATGAAATGAGGCGATGAATTATTGTTCACTGTGCTAATGCACATGATTAATTAACATCTATTATTGTCTTGATATTGACAGAGGAATATTATCTATATGGAATTTGTGAATTTGACAAATAACTAAAATAGCCAATAATTTATACGTATACAGTATATAACTATATATATCCATATATATATATATTTATATAGATATATATAATAATTTACAAATATGGAATTGAAATATTCAAAGTGACTGCCTCGTATTCGAGTCACGGGATTGCTCTCGCTCGGTCTATCCTATCAGTCTGTATAGCTATATATATATATATATATATATACATGGGAAAAAAATAGAAACAAAATGAAATAACATTGGCGAAGATGAAGATATATTCGATTTGAGACAAGTGTGCAACAAGTTAGGAAGAGAAGTAACGCCAACTTGCATGAAACCGAATCCGCGATGTGACATGGATATCCTGGTCATATTCTGCGTCCTTATCGCCACTGTCCTTTATTACAATACACTTCACGCTGGCTTCGTCTACGATGACAGGTCAGTAATTGCAACTGTATATTCAATATCGTATAGTCAATGTGTTCACATCCATTTCATTAATACAAAAAAGTTTTATCAATATAAACAATTTAATGTTAAATTGTATGGACATTTTTTTCGTTTTATTCATTTTTAGTTTATAATAATATTCACTGTATGAACAATATTATTATTATTATTATTATTATTATTACTATTATTATGTTTATACAGAATAATCGTGAAATAAAAGTTGTATTTGCATGATTTTTTGTTTTTTTTTCTAATTTATGAATGACTTGATAATTAAGTTTTGCATGTTGTGAGGGTAAATGCTACACAATATTTTATTATTCTTCGCATGGTTTCCTGTTAATAATTACTTTATTCAATTTGAATGAAAATGATTGCAATCATTGTAATTACATATGAAATATAATAGTGAAAAACACAATTTATTCTATTATTTTTTCATTTATTGATGAAATAATACAGAGATACAAAACAAATTGAGTTTAATTCGTTGATATATTGTCCTCACTGATACATATACATAGAAAATAATTAATCGTATAATATAAATTTATTTAATTAATTTATTCATGTGTTAGAGAGAGGAAAAAAATAAAAAAATAAAAGTTCATTGATGAATTATAAATTTTTCTCTTACTGTATGTATGAATGATTAATTTTATGAGTGATGGTATTCGGAAAACAGATGAAAGAGAATTATTTATTGGAAAAAAAAAATATTTATTTTTGCATTTTATTACTTTTTTTTTTAACATTTTTATTTATTTATTGTTATTTATTTGTTTTCGTTTTTAGACGTGCAATTTTGACAAATCCAGATCTTTTACCAAATTCACCATGGTTCCCATTGTTGGAGAATGATTTTTGGGGTACGCCATTGCGTGACAGCGAGTCACACGGGAGTTATCGTCCACTATGCGTGGCGACATTTCGCCTTAATCATCTGCTTGGTGGTCTCAATCCACAGGGCTATCATCTGGTCAACATCGCTCTTCATGCCGCTTGCACAGGTCTCGTTGTACGCGTTGCCCGAAAGGTAATGAACCAACATCAACAATATATCAACAATGAAACAAAAACACCAACCATCCCCTTTTGACAAACACAACAATGAAATAATAAATACAATTTTCTATAATTATTTTTTCCAAATCACCCCAAACACAATTTTATTAACATAGCAATAAAAATACCCGTGCGATAAATAATTTTGCACTGAACAGCTGTTTTTTTTTTTTCCCTCTTCTCTTTGTTTATTATATCATTTCATCAACATTACCGTCTATTGCAAAGAGAAACAAAAATAAAATAAAATAAAATAAAAAAAAAAAAGAAACTACACAAACAAGATGAATAAAATGATAAAAATAATTCTCTATAATAATTTTTCTAAATCACCAAACACACTTTTATTAACAAAGAAGCAAAAATAAAATTACTATAATTAAATTGCTACTGGATAAGAGTTTTTATATTTATTTTTCATATCATTTTATCAGTGTTATATTTTATTATTATTATTATTATTATTATTATGATAATAATGATGATGATGATAATATATTTTTTTAATTGCGTGTTTTTCCAGGTGATTCCGGGACGATGGTTATCGCACGCCATCACCGGCCTCTTATTTGCTGTCCATCCGATACACAGCGAGGCAGTGGCCGGAATCGTGGGTCGAGCTGATTTGTTGGCCTGTTTTCTCACTCTCGGGGGCTTTCTCACCTATGTGGCTCACTGCGATCAAACACGGTCACCGTTGATGCTACTCATCGCACTAACATCCTCACTACTGGCGGCACTTGCCAAGGAAACCGGTATATCGTCACTGGCATTGTGTTTGCTTTGGGAATTCTGTCACGGCGAACCAAATACACAAAAGGTAAATAATTCTGTGTGGGTTTTGGGGAAGACGGGAGTTTACTGGCCGAATAATATATATAGTGTAAGCCAACGACCGCGTGTGCAACAGTACAACACACAGAGATAGAGTGAGATAAATCCACCGCAAAAGTAGATAAATACATTGTGTAGTCAGACCAACCACACCCAAAATACGTCAAATATTCACACATTATTATAATTAAATTTTATGTATTTATTTTTCATTTCATTTGTTTGATGAATCTAAATGATTATGAGATTTATAATTGTATGAGGTATATAAATGATATAATTTTGCAGGAGCGTGAGAGAAATTGGCCGCGAAATCGTAGCGTTGGAATATTATGGGGTGGATTAATTCTCGTTATATTGGGCAGGATTAAAATTGGCAATGCCAATGCACCAGAATTTGCAACCGCTGATAATCCAACAGCACGGAATCCATCGCGATTGACGCGTGCATTGACATTTCTCTATTTACCAGCAGCGAGTTTACGTATGTTTTTGTGTCCAAGTACATTGAGTTTTGATTGGTCAATGGATACAATACCACGAATTATTAGTTTGACTGATCCGAGAAATCTCGAGAGTGTTTGCCTTTATATTGGATTGGCTAGCGCTGGATTATGGGTAATTCAACAGTCACGAACGGAAATATACGTTCGTAATAGGACAATGGAGAAAACTGGATCGTATCAACGTGCATCGTCCAAATGTTCAGTGTGCGATGGTCGAAAATCCGGTGGCTGTCACACTGAAGGATGTCGCGCTGCAAACAATAATAATAATAGCGACAGCAATGATTGTTGCTGTTCAATGAAACCAATAGTGCACGTTGCTACTGCTGATAATATATCACACCAGCATCAACAACTGCATCAACAACAACAACAACAACAACAACAACAACAACAACAACAGCAGCAGCAGCAGCAGCAACAGCAACAGCACCATTTTTCACATAATACCAAATCATTTAGTATTGTTATAATATCAATGGGCTTTCTTGCGCTTCCATTTTTACCCGCGAGCAATTTATTCTTCTATGTCGGTTTTGTTATTGCCGAGCGTATACTTTATTTACCAAGCGTCGGCGCCTGTCTGTCTATTGGTGCTAGTGTAGCTGAAACTTATCGTATTGTACGTCATGGTTCAAAGACATGTGGCAGATTGATTCTTGTCGTAACAGCAATATTGCTTGCTATTATGGCGGCAAAAACATTAAGACGTAATATGGATTGGCATGATGAAGAGAGCCTTTATCGTTCTGCGCTACACGTCAATCCGCCAAAAGGTGCGTAAAATCAATCAAATAAATAGTCATATTATTC
>CAJUYH010000706.1:31724-42037 GCA_910591685.1 Galerucella tenella
TTCATATATACACATGAGGTATATTTTTTTTATTAGTTGTATTTGTGTGTTTGTATAAACGGTAAGATCAAGTCGTGTGTAGTAAGCGTATAATTATTTCCGTTGTGCTATTTATAATGAATCAATATGAATATTTATCACGAGCGCGACACCATTGTAAAATATAAAATTCACGTCAATTATCGCCATTATTACTTTTCTTTTTTTTTTTTATTATTTTGCATCCCCCGATTTCGCCCACTTATATTTTTTCATTTTTATTTTCTTCTCTGTTACAGCATATGGTAATCTTGGTGGTATATTAAGTACACAGGGGCGATTTGCTGAGGCAGAAGAAGCGTTTATCCAAGCATTACGCTATCGGCCTAATATGGCTGACGTTCACTATAATTTGTGAGTTATATTATCCAATATCGATTATAAACTAACATAAAAACAAACATTTCAAGGGTCCAATGGTGTCCTTATATCTCATTATTTTTCTTTATTTCCATCGTTTATTTAATTTTTTTTTCTTTATATTTCTTCTTTTTTCTTTCCCTCTAAATAGGGGAATATTGCAGCAAGCGCGAAGGAATTATGACGAAGCAATCCTCAGTTATGAACGTGCAATTCATTTTCGCCCATCGCTCATTCGTATGTATTAATAATATTAATAATAATAATAAAAGTTTTTATAATATAATAATTTTTTTTTATTCTCTCTTTTTCATGAGTTTGAGTCCATTATAATTGCTCCGTACAAAATTTATCAAACAATTCATTGTATTAAATTCAATTTCTTCTTTTTTTTTTTTTTTTTTTTCCTCCATCATATTTTATTTATTCCACTTTTGCATATTACTTTTTAATTGCAGAGGCTTATGTAAATCTCGGTGTGACTTTAACATCCGTCGGACGTAAAACAGAAGCCGCCGATATTCTAAGAACAGCTGCTACGGTCAATGGCGCGGGTTTGAAAGACAAAAGGGTTCATGAGGCAGCACGAATACAAGCACTACTGCGTTTGGGGGCATTATATGCAGACGAAGGTCAATTACATGAGGCTCTTACGTCTTATAGAGAAGCACTACAAACGCTCCCAGAATATTATCCGCCTCAGGTACTATTAATATTATTTTAAATAATAATTCATAACTATTTATATATAAATATATATAAATATATATATATATATATATGGATGATTTGCAATATTTCCATTTCTCTATATGTCATATCTTGTATTTAACAGTATTAAATCAATATGTCATATACAGACGGTCTACAATCTATTAGGGGAGACCCTATCAAAGATGCAACAATATGCTGAGGCAGAGAGGTGGTTTCGTGCTTGCCTTGTTCGCGAACCCAATTATGTACCAGCTCACATAACTTATGGAGAGCTATTAGCCCTTAATGTAAGTCATTTTCATTGATTTTTTACTATTTTTCACTGTTACTGTCATTTTAATTGAATGAAAATATGTAAATATAACTGTTGAGTTATGAAATGGTGAAATACGACACATTGATTTATGTATATGATTTCTCATCATTAATTATTATTTATAATTAAGTCTAGTCGAGTTCTTGAAGCTGAAAGATGGTTTGTTAAAGCCACAAGACTTGCTCCAGATGATCCAAACGTTCATTATCGTTACGGTAATTAAAATAATTAAATGAATATAATAATTTTAATACACTTTCTTTGTTTATTCAATTAAATTAATTCACTTTCGTTTTCTTTTGTGTCTCTATTATTTATTTATTTATTCATTTTTTTCCATTTACTATTTATTTCCAGGAATATTTCTGTCATCGCAGGGTCGATTGATGGAGGCAGCAAGAGAAAAACTCCATGCGGCTGAGCTTGCACCGTCAGATTATGAATTATCAGTTGCTGCGGCATCGGCATTGCGCGAAGCTCAACGCAATGATGAATCTGAGATTTGGTACAAGCATGCAATGAGTTTACGACCAAATGAAGCACGTAGCCATACAAATTTAGGCGCTATTTTACATTTAAATGGTAAATATCGTCAAGCAGCCGCTTCATATCGTAAAGCATTGAGGTTACAGCCAAACGACGCTACGACAATTACGAATCTTTACAAATTAATGGCGCTTATAACGTGACGCTCGGCGGGGGATCCCTTGTCCCCCTTCATCACAATTCACTTTTCGGAAGGGAGGCACAATGCTATTGACCCGATTTATTTGGGCGAACCAACAATTTTACGCATCTTCTCTTCCTGGTATTTATTTATACATCGGTTCGCATCCTATTTATTAATCATGTCAATCTTATGGCATAATAAAACCCTACATCATTGGCGTTCATCTCATTCATATTGCCTGCTATGATATACATGTAAAAGAAATAAAGCTTAGTTTATTTTCTCTAATCGTCTTATGAATAAATGTATATACATATAATTTTTTTTTTCTCGCCTATCACAACCTATATTTGCGAATTTAATATACTGGATTTATTGATGATTTATTATTTTATTACGGACAGAGGAGAGTTTGAAATGGTGAAGGACAGGCGAGTAATAGCCATTTTATAGTTCGGAATTATATATATATATATATATAAGATATTGATTTCTCAGACAATTCATTTTATTGTAACAAGATTTTATTTCATTATTTATTATTCTATTTATTGAGAAAAAAAAATTGCCATAAATCATGCACAAATGTCGAACACTAAATGTCATTATTTATATATTGCGATTTTTCGACTTTATGAAATAAAGATTTCATTGAAATATTTGGTGGAAGTTGCGATGGAAGCGAGTGGTGAAATAGAAAAGATAGAGAGAAAGAGAGTGTGTGAAAGAGTGAGAGAGAAAAGTTTTGATCTTTATTAAATTCCAATGTTGAGTATTTTTATGGTTCCGTCAATATTTTTTTTCACAAACTATTGATTAGGAATCATGGAAGCTAAAGTATGTCAGTGAATGTCGAATAATTAATCATACGATGCAATATTTGCATGCAATTATATATACCATTGTTTGGATATGCTTTAATAATACAATTTTGTGTTTTTTTTTTTTCATTTTTAATAACGTTATTGCGTATTTAATCAAATTATTACGCGCAATAAATGAATGAAAATAAAAAATTTCTTTTGTAGACATGATATTTAATATTACTGCGATGTACAGACAATAAACGAATAGCAAGAAGATTTATTATGCTAATACAATGGATTTCCTGAGTCTGCACACAACAAACAACGGAAAAATGCTTTAATACGTATATTTCCCTCTTCTTCTTCTTCTTATTTTTTTTTTGTTTATTTATTCATTTATTTATTCCGGTTTTTTTTTTAATAGTCGGGACTTTATTGAAAGTAGCTCAGAAGTACAATACAATATTCTACGTGAGGAGAATATTGTACTGAAGAAATTTAATTTTATTGATATATATATATATATATATATATATAGATGAGTAGTAAAAGTTATATGTGGAATATGCAAGGAGTATGCAAACATTCTATAGACAAAATGCAATTTTATATCTCAACCTTTTCAAGGCACATCGAGTGAAATGTAAAGGTCATTTAATAATCATGTGTCTTGGATATTCAAAGTGACTTGATTATACCAAAACAGTAATATTTCTTTCTGCGCATTTAATTTTCATTCTTTAACAAGAAACAAACATGATGGTGTTTACATGAAATTTGTCAATTGTCCATAGCAAAATTCCACATTATCTAGTACTCGCTCGTCTATACCGCGCACTATAGAGTCCATCGAAAATATTTTACATAGATTTTTGTATTTTACTTAATAATTTCTTTTTTTTTTTCTTTTGTTGTTGCAGTTGGGTTATTATATAGTTTGGACACTGAATAGTTTAACCGTTAGGCCGTATAATACCTATACATAATTGCTGATAGAGTAGTGTTGAGAATATTTAAGATATTGTTGTCATTAGTTTTCGTGAATTTTGTTTCAAATTGCCAAACATTTTCATGACAATGAAATTTGTAAGTGTATTATTCTTTGTACGTGTGAAAATTGAAGATTACCAAAAGGGTACGTAAGTTTTTTTGTTTTTATACTTCATATTAATAATGTGTGCAACTAAATAGAGGCATTCGAGAAGAATCTCTGTTATTTTTTTTCTTCTTTTAGGGATATGTTAACTAATATTACGTTTTTTTTGTATTACTTTCGCACCATAGGGCTAAACGACGACATAACTAACAGTATTCATTTAGTAACAATATTAAACGTGAAATCCAAATAGTTCTCCTTCTCATCTTTGTTAATTATACAAATATTAATTTAATTTCAATTTATCTCACTTACAATTAGTCATAAAAAAAGCTCTAAAGTTGTTGTTTTATTTTTTTTTCTTTTCGATCTAAATAATTCGAATCGGCACTGTTGCTCTCAGCTACTTTCACTGAATTTACATAAGTTCGTTTAATTATCATATCATTGATTGTATTATTATTTTTGTGTTTTTTTTTTTTTTTTTTTTGTTGTCTTTAGATCTGTCTATAATGATTTCAGTCAATAGAAACGAAAATTGTCGTTAATACAAGCCTCAATTTCACATGAAGACACAAAATTAAAATATATTTTTAACATAACGCTGTGATAATATTAAGTTGTTATTTTTCAAAAATCATCTTGGTCAAAGTGCTTGTGACACCGGGTAAATATATTCATTGTATTGATATCAATTGTACACAAGTGAATAAATAAAAAAAATTAATTGATTGAGTACTCAATGAAATATTGTATTAAATACACGTGACTGATGTTATAATAAATAGCTTGGAGAATTGCATCTTCACTAATTGATTATCGATAGAATCATTTTTTTGATGTTTCTTGGTGATTGCTTTAAAGCAAGAATGTAATTATCTATTTATTTATTTTTTTTTTGGTATTAAATGAGACAATGTATATGTATATATATTTACTAAATCCGAGTGTGGACGGCTAATTATATTTTATAAAATTATTTTTATTTAATTGATTGGTTCAATGAGAACGCCCGTGAGAAATTATTTATGAATAAGAGTTTAAATGTTAATATTGATCAGTTAAATCATTTTAATTTGTGAATATGTACTTGTAGAGCGAGAATAAATATCACGTTCTACATATATAAGTATAATTTATCGTTGCGAAAATGTTTTTGGATTGCCATCCACATTTTAAATAATTAGCAGGCTACTTGATTTCATCATTTGATATAATATAATTATATGTATATATGTTGTATATAGATTTGAATCGAAAAAAGCCAACGATCAAAAAATGTCTGTGACCAATTTACTTTTTATATTTTCTTTCCTTTTAATATATATTCCGGGCAAAAATAATATTCTGAGATAACAATCACCACTCAGAAACGTCACGATATTTTCCATTAGCAAAAAAGACGCAAAAATCCTAGGCTAAACTTTGAGCAACTTCTTTATATATAGAACCATTTTTTTTTCTAGACAATTGTTTGTTTATCTCGATCCCCTTTTTTGTTGTAAATATTAATTTCCCGAAAGAACCAGTGCGACAATAACAGATACTTATACAAATTGTATTGCTCGCTCACACGCGTCAAATCTAAATTGCAAAGACAATTTAAGGATGATACATCGCATTTATGATATTTGAAAGTAAAACTTTTTTCCTTTTTACAGATTCGATGGTGAATCGTGAAAGGGGTGGGAGAGGGGGGGGGGGGCATATATATACATAAAACTCTATCATGTATTTAATATTGCTGAATATTTGTAAGAGTTATAAATGTATGCCCACTAATAAGCCACAATCAGTTATGAATCATCTAAAAATCAACAGTGGAAAGAAAAAAAAAATAAAATAAAATGGAGATTTAACATTCGAATTCAATGAGCAGAGATTGGTTGTTTTGTTCTTTTGTTTTTTTTTTGTTTTTCAATCATGTTCTTAACTATATGTAATATACAAATTCATTCGCAACAAAATAAATAATATATTTCCGAAATAGAGCGCATGCATTCATTAACAGTAAAATAAAAAGTTCTAATTTAATATATAAACTCATAAATACTTTCATCATACAAAAATAATGATTACAAAAGAAGATAAGGAAACTATAAAAAATAAAACGTCAATGACCGACGACCATTCAATTCTAAAACGAATATTATTTTTCATTTATTTTGTTTTTTTTATTGTTTTTGTTTTTATCTAGCTAGCCAATCTAAACACATGCTTCACCTTCATCATCAACATCATCATCATTTAATACAAAACATACTTCCATTTAAAAAACCGACATAACTGTGTTTTGTATTCCATAATAATTATTATCGTTTTGTGTTTTTATGTGTATATTGTGTTTGAAAATATTCATTCGCTGATTTAAATGATAATTATTATTATTTTATACGCGCTGTGTTTATATTTACTTTGAAAACAAAACAAAAACAAAAAAGATAAAGAAAGAAGAAAAAAAAAATACAAATGCGCAGCAATGCAGATGAAAAAAAAAAATGTCTGTGCCGCCAAAAGTATATAAGTTTTGCATAAATGATATGAAATGCCTTTTGTATGTGTAATATTTGTGTACGTGAATGTATATCTATAACTGAATTTTTTAGCCTTTTTGTATTCATTTTTTGTTCTCTCAGTTTCAGTTTTAAAAAAGCAAGAATGAAACGCGTGTACGGCGCCCATCCCCTTTGGCCCTTCGGGCCATACCAAACTGTCAGACAGACGGATCGCTGCCGGGTGCAGAACCCGTCTTGCTTCCATCAGCTCCAACACCAGTGCCATCGCCATCAGCGCCAGCATTGTCTCCGCCTCTGTATGGTGAGTCACCAGCACCGCGGGCTGACAAACCGCGGAAATCCAGGTTGTACTGAAATTGTTTTTTTTCATTTTTATATATTATTTCTTCCACCGCCTCTCTCCTCTATCTCTATCTATCTTTCTCTCTCTCCCTCTCTCTCTCTCTCTTTCTCTATCTCTAGAGTAATATTTTCATATTAATTGAACAGCATTGAGTTGCTCACCTTTGTGGCGCACTCAAAGCACGTGGTAACGACTTTTGATATAACATTCATCAAATTTTTCGTCTCTTGAATGACATTATCGACTTTTGTAAATGTCGCTGCCTTTCCAACTGTCGGATTTTTAACTGTAAATTGTAATTGTTGTACGTATGTTGGTACACGATCTAAATTCTCCAATAAATCCTTTTTATTCGGTCCACCTGGTACTTGATAACTAAATTGTCTTACGACTTTGTACAATCTATTGGCCTCTTCAGCAAAATATTCAGCTTGTGTAAATAGATCTTGTGTTGTTTTAAGTGCACCTTCACCACGAGTGAATTGATACATGGAAAAGGCCATGGAAGACATATTTTTTGCCCTTTTAACAATGTCATTATTTTCCTCCAATGCTAAGCCACTTTCTTGCCACTTTTCTGTCTCAGCATCCATTTCAGATGTTATTAATTTCATTTCTAATCCGGCTTTAGCTATTTTTTCTTGCTCCTCACTGTCCAGCCGAACTGGCTTCAATGGTTTACTTGTAGTTCCATGTTTCTAACAATATATACAAATGTAAAATAAATAACAATTGCCATTGAATAAAAATTGCTATAATAAATTGTCTTTCAATGGATGTTACTTACGCCTGGCCTCGGCAATGACATGTAAACTTGTTTCTCCGGACGACTTTGGCATAATTCTAATACATCTTTAGCCACTGTCGTCACATCAGACATAAGCCATTGCCACATATCAGCAAAAACTTCGAGATTTTCCTTTGCTATTTTACTCGTTGGATATCGAGCTAATGTATGCGCAGCCGTTACAACTTGTGGCCCATATATCCTTAAATTTATCTCGGTAAACTTGGCGGAGACTTGAAGTGATTCGGATAATGCAATGTGTCGGAGAAGTTTACATACCTAAATTATAAATATCAGAAAATCCAATAAAATTAATAAAATAACTGTAAATTTACTCGATAACTTTATTAAACAAAATGAAATTCAAAACTCACTTCAAGTATATGTTCGATATATTCATGAAATCGATCGCTACTTTCTTGCAGTCTATCAATTTCACTTGCCAATGCAAGATTTCTAATGGTCGATACTAATTCTTGTCCGGCTTTTGTCACTTGTCCTAAATCGCCCGCTTGTTCCATTGTCGTTGTCGCTAATTGTTGACGTAAATCACGTGTCGATTTTAATACACCGAACACTGCTTCATCCAATTCAGTGGTTGGTGAACCCGGTGCCCCCTCATAATTTTGCTAATACAATTAACTTCAATTATTACCAATATTCAAATCAATTAATTAACTCAATTCACATTGTTCCTACAAACTCACCATACTGTTAACAACTCTCAATAGTGTATTGAGTTCCAATTTAGCACGATCACAAAGAAGTAAAATATTCTCTCGATGCTCGTGACTTGTATAAGCGCTATCGGTAAAGTCTTGCGTTCTCTCAACAACTGTATCCAATGCTGATGTCAATTGATCTTTTGAACTCGGCACCATCATTGTCATTCGGGTTGTCTCAACCAATCGTTCAAAATTTTTTAGCGCTGAACAAACTGTACTACTGTCCCAATCCTGTTGCTGCGGACTCTGCAATAATAACAAATATTACATCAAATTCAATCTACAATTTATTTGTCTCTACACGTATAAAAAAATATCAATCATTCAGCCGCAATACGTTGCCTGTTTGTACCAATTGTTTGTTATGTTTGTCAACATAAATGTGATGTGATATTGTAAACTTAGTATATGTATATATATATGATACAATAATTATTAAATATAATTGTTGAGTGTTTTGTTTGGTTTGACAGTATAACATGTGGGAAATTTTAGATTGAACTATATAGACAATGTTTGTGCAGTGTGTTAGAATATATAATAGAGTTCGTGTATAGTCGATGAGTTGAAGAGGAGAAATTTGGGAATTGAGCGAGAGAGTTGTTAAGATAACGAACCTGAGAGTTTGAGTATGACTGGGATTCACTGCAATCAAGTACACCGTCCTTGACAACATAATGAATCAAGTCCATGGCTCTTCTCATTTGACAAAACACTGTATCTCTATTTTCCTTGGCTGACGGACAGTCGGGATGCCTCAAGCAAGCTTTGCTCGATGTTAATAGCATCATAGTACTTCGCTCAAGTACCTGTCTGGCCGCTGCCATTTGTGCACGTCGTCTCTCATCTTTTAAATCATTCTATGTAAAAGTGAAGTGAAATTTATTTCAACAATTTTCAATTGACCTTTCAATTTATTCGCGTTTGTAATTTAATATTCATGTTATTTTATATATATATTGTATTTTTTTACTTGTCTGTCGCCAGTTAGATGTGCAAGCTCCACCATTTCTGCACCAAATTGACTGAAAGCTTTTACAAATTCTGTGAAATTCGAAACACTTTCAAGGCGTCCAAGACTACGTGCCACTTTATCTTTAGCTAAAAGCAATTGTTTTACTACGACAATGTCAGCCAGTAGTAAGACTCTTGTCACTGAGCCCAAGAGACTTCGTGCAGCTCTTACGACAGATCCTCTGTCTGCCAGACTGTCATCCATTGCACACTCGCACAATTTTTCTATTGCACCACCTGCGACAAATTAGAAAGAATAGAAAAGAAAAAAAGCAAAAATAGAAATGATTTCGTTTTAATCTTTGTGATTAGAATTTTTTTTTATCGAGATGAGGGAGAATTTTACCAGCGAGCCTTGCTTCTTTGCAGGCCTCGTACATAGTCTGCTTTATTTCGGGATTGTCATCTGCAATTGTTTCTCCAACGGTTACGAATCTTTCGACGGCGAGATTTACTGCTTGGCCAACACGGGCCACAGCTCGAAGACTTCGATCCGTACATAGTGGTCGTTCTCGATGTGACACGAGGGTGGAGATCTGAAGCCAAACAATTTTTACTGTCAATAATAAGTAAAAAATAATTATGGTATAAAATTGAAAATTATATTATTTTCAATTCAATATATATATTATTAATTTTTTTTTTTTTTTTTTGATACATAACCGCAAGCTTCACTAGCTCGGCCATTTATAGATGACAACTTCACTTGTGTGTTCAGAGAGTGGCAGGTGTTGTTGTTTTATTCGTGTTTATTTGTATGTGAGTATGTATTTATTTATTGCGTTTGTTAATGTTATATCGTTGTAAATAAATTGATATATTGTAAATACCAGGCGCATATATGTTATATGTATTTTTATGTATATCCTACGAATAATTTCCTACGTTGCTTCGTTCCTAAATAGACATCGCCAAAAAAAAAAAAAA
>CAJUYH010000706.1:42137-59127 GCA_910591685.1 Galerucella tenella
AAAAAAAAAAAAAACAATAAATAACAATTATTTTGGTTTCCTCAAGTAATAACAAATATTTATTTGTATGAAAATGATTAAGTGTAAATATAAAATAGCAGCCATGTCAAAATATTTTATAAAATTATTCTAAATTGTAGCCATAACATTGACATTAAATATATGGTCATCCTAATGACGACTATTTATTTCTATAGCTGTTTAAAAAATTTTGTTTATTTATAACTTGCAAAAAATTCAGTCATTGCAAAAATACATTATTGGCATTAAACAATATAAAGTTATGTTGTTGTTTTTTTGTTTTTGTTTTTTTTTTTCCACTACATTTTATAATTTAATTCTATTTTATATAATTAAAATGGACGACAATAAATTTCTATATGTATATTTTTGTTGACAATTGAAACGCATACAGTACAGGACAATATATATATTTATATATTGGGTTTTGTTTTATGTATATAATATTTTCGATAAAAATGGACAACATGCACTATTGAACGCACGTAGGAACAAAGAAACCATACCTGATGCTCGGTAGCCATTCCTCCTTCGTACATTTTAACTTGATTCTTTTCTCTCTTTTATTTTTTTTTCAATTTTTTTTACAGCCTTGTCTCTGACAATATTGTTTATTTATTTATTTATATATTTCTTTTTTTTTTTTTTCAATATTCTCTCCTGTTGTCCAAGCTCCTTTTTTTCAGGTTTATCTTTGTTAGATAGAAATTATTTCTGTATCAGTCTCAGACAAATGAAAAGTGGAAACAAAGCGGAAATTACGAATCAGTCAGTTTAATTTAATAATCATTAAGTTTTATATTTTTATTTATTATTTTGTTTTTGTTTTTAGGGAATATTATTGTTTTTGTCACAAGTGTATTTTCAGGAGTGTCTTTCTTGTTTATGCTTTTAATTATTTCTCTTTTTTGTTTATATATTTTGGTCTAATTAAAATATACTCTCAACTCGACAACATTAATGTTTGTTTATTTTTTGTTTGTTTGTTTAAATTAGATATGTGCATTCATTATTGGTGTACTCAATCAGTTTTTTGTTTTACCCATTTTTTTTAATTTCAGATCATTTATTTCTCTTATTTTTTTCCTTTTTTTTTTTTGGTTTATTTATTAAATAATATTTGATTTGTATTTGGTGCTTGCGAATTGACGCAATTGGTTAACTAGTGTTTCAATTCAAAAGCGTGAATATAACATAACAAAGTCGTGAGTCAGAAAAAATATTAATTAATATATATATTCTTTTAGTTTTTGTTTTTTACTTTGTTTTTTTTTTATTCTGTCAAATAAATATATTGATTGCACATGTATAAATATACTTTGTTAATTTTTAATTTTAATTTTCTTATCTTTTTTGTTTATCTCATTTATTGCCTTCTGTTTCTAATTGTCGATAGGCTGCAATAATAAAACTATTCTCGTTTTATTATTCTTCACTTTATCTTCAACTTGACTATTACTATAATTTATCTTTTTTCTTTTTTTATTTTTTTTCTTTGAAATTAATCAGTAATATATATTGATCTGTTCCACATTTCTTTCAATCAATCAATAGCTCACAACTATTTTTCATTATATCTCTCAGTATATACAGCAGAACAACAAGGCAAATTTTATGCAAATTTGTTATTCATCAACTGCGATATGAAATATTCCTTTCTTATTTATTCAATACTTTTTTGCACATTATGTTTCCAGTTATTATATATTTTTTTTTCTCTCCAATTATTCGCACAATATTTACCATAGCAATAGCGAAAAATCAAATAAAAATGTTAAATTACGTATATTCATTTGCTGCTGAATTTAGCACAAGTGGCCTCAAATATTGTCAGATGATCGTCTATGTATCACTCTTATGTTTTACAAGTCAACTATATTCTTTTCAATTAATGACAGAGTGACAGACAGACAGACAGACAGACAGAGAGTGAGAGAGAGAGGGAGAGAGAAAGAGGAGCGAGTTGAATAAGAAAAGTATATATTTATTTAAATACTGCTCTAGAAATTCTTCCAAATTGTTTTTTGTTTCGTTTTTGTAGTTGCTTTTTTTTTTCATTAAAAATAAAAAAATAATTAGAAATTCAAGAGAATATTCAATAGAAGTCGCATGACAAAGTATCTCGTACAATACATTATGAACATTTTATTGTTCGTGTCTCGTATTATTATTATTATTATTATTATTGTTATTCTTTTTCTTTTTTTTCTCAAGAATCTCTTCTTAAATATCAATTCAAGCAAGTTGTACAGTGCAATATATCCATATAGCTGAATAGCCTTTTTCTTTTTTTTTTTTTTGTTACTGTGCTTAATCTGTATCTTTGTATTTATTTATATATTCATATATATATATATATATATATATATATATTGTCAGGGGGATGCGAAATTACTTTCATTGATATTAAAGTCGAAAAGCCACGAAAACTATTGCAATGAAACCTTGGACTATGCAGACGTCACGAGATTTGATTTGAAATTGGTGTGTGTGGGTGTTTGTATGCCCTCAGGCCACCCACAAATATTCACACACACACACACGCACACACTTTTAAAAGACCTAAACACACTTATACACAATCACACATTTGCATTCACACCATTGTTTCGTTTTGTCACGCAACTTCCAAGAAATACCAAAAAAAAGAAACAAAATTCACTGTTACAATGATATAAAGACCAGCAAAAAAATTATATACCCTTGTTCTTTTATTTCTCTCTATATTTTTCTCTTCCAACTCACGCTCTCTCCCTCTCTTTTCCTTTCTTTCTTTCTTTCTTTCTTTCTCGTTTCCCTCCCTTTTTTACTTCTTTTTCTTTCTTTATTTTTCTTTTGCCTTTTCACTTTCTTCTAGTTGCTCATTTCATATTGTACTTAAAATATTTATCTTTCATAAAAATATTTCTTCTATGATTTCTTGCATTAATTTTCATATGCAAGAATTTACTATTCTCTTGCCTCTCTCAAAATTCTTTTATTATTATTTTTGTTTTATTCTCTTGATTTATTGATTTATTTAGTTATTTAATTTTGATATCAGTATGATTCGAAATATCGGCGTTGTATTTTTATTCTATTAATTACTGTATTTTGCTCTTTGAAATTCTGTACGTTTATCTATATATATATTTTTTAATTTGGTTTTTCGTTTTTTTTTTCTTTTCTTTTCCTCTTTTTCTTGATTGAATTATATGTAATGCGAATAAAATTCAAGATGTTTGTGTGATGGAGATATAGGTTGAATTTAATATAGGTACTGGCCTGCCGAATGCCTAGGGAAGACTGAGGAACAAAAAGCGCGGCGTCGCCGCAACCTACAGTGTAAAGCTCGAGGTGAAAACGGGGTTTTAGCTTGTGTATGATATTGCGAGCGAGGGTATTTCAAGGGAATGCCCACGTGTAAGACGAAGATAGGCTGATGGCAGTCCAGAGAAACGGTTACAACTGATAGACAAAACAAGAAGTCAGAGGGAGAGAGAGAGAGAGAAATTGCCCTTTCGTTCACAACGCGCATCCTCACTACGACAATCAATACACCAGTGCCCGAGTCTCCCTTGTCCCTCGATGTCTCTCTCCCTCTCTCGCTATCTCCTCGGTATACCTTCGTTTCGTTGTGAATGTCAATATTTGCTTTTTCCAACTCTTTCACACTTTATTCCCTTTTGATTCATATTTTATCCTCCCCATATCGTCTATTTTTAGAACTTCATTCATTCAATTTATATCGATTGTTTATCTCTATAATATCGTCATTTTTCATTCATTTAAAATTAATTATTTATTTTTTTTTTTTTCATATATATATATTATTTTTATTTGTTTTTGCTCCATAATTCGTAGTAGTGTCCTCATTTTATTTTTTCATACTCTTCTGAATGTTCAGGGTCGTGGAATGTTTTTTCGTGTGTTTTTTTTTTTTATTTTATATTATATTTTCCACATTGTTTTCGTGAATTTATTTGGGTTTGTTTGTTTTGTGATGGAGTGTTTATTAACTGCGAAACAAAATTGGAGATTTATATGAGAGATTTGTGGCAATTTATGATTACTATATGATATAAAATTCCATCGTGTATCTAACCAACGTGAGATTTTATTATTTCAACTACATCACCTGTGGATTTTTCTCTCATAAAATTCTAAATTTTTATTTATTTTACTTTCATTTTCATTTTTTCATGAATTTATATGGGCTATTTAATATCTAATAAGTCGTCTCTTGTGCCATAAAAATTCATATAATAATATACAACCTCGAATGGAATGGATCATCAAATTATTGTTGTGGCTTCGTGGTAAAAAATACCAGTGTAAAAAATTGAACTATTGTTACGCAAATAATTTTAATCTTATTATTAAATTTATTTTTATCCTCTTCAAAACTACTTCTGTTCTTATATATATTTCGTTTTTCTCCTCTCTCCAATTTCCAAATCCATATTTTCACACTACTAAATTCAATTATTCAAATCTCCAAATATTAAATAAATAAGTTCAAATTCAATGAAAAAAAAAAAAAAAAAAAAAAAAAAAAAAAAAAAAAAAATGTAACAATAAAACTGACTGCACCGTGATGAAATAATTTTTATATTTCATCTTTTTTTAAATATCATTTCATTTTAATTTTGTATAAAGTATAGAAACATTAGAAAAAAAAAATAATATCACATGAGTAAATAAAAGTACGCGCACTTTTATCACTGAATATACATATATATATATATATATATATATATATAACCATACACTTTGTATTAAGTTCAAACGAGTGGAAGCGCATGCTCGACAAACTGTCAAACGCTTGGAAATTTTTTCTCGCTTCTTGTCTCACGTTCTTACACTATATATATATATATAACACCCTTTATTTCTTTTCACTTCGTTCGCTTTAACTCCGTTCAATTTCATCAAATCTACTCAACACCCGACAATAAAACTGCACAAACGAAGCTGATTTGCAAATAATTAATTCAACTGTCAATACTGATTTTTCATCAGATAAAAAATGAAAAATAGAAAAAATTCCTATTCAATCATAAAGAATATTTTTCACAATTTTCCATTAATATAAAAATAAAATTCCAATGCTTTTACACATCAATATATCGTCTACATTTATATGCAAACTCGTATTCAACCATTTCAAACACACACACACACGTACAAACACGCATACTTGAACGCATTCATGCATTTAATGTGTCTGATCACTTCAATACTGTCACCACTTTCATTTCACAACAATAGTTTCTACTCTCACCCACATTTACCCACTGACACACTATTTATCCGTAGACTACACATAATAAAAAGAAAATCCACACGACATTATCCACTGAATAAATTTCCCTACACAATCATCAATAAAAAAATAAAAAAATAATAATAAAAGTCACCATTATTTCCAATATCAATATAAATTCATATCAATTTTCATTTTTTCTTCTCTTCTCCCTTCATTGATATTCTATAATTTCATACATATTTGAGGTTATGTATGGTGCACAGTGTTAAGGGAAGTGATAAAATAGTGCATCAAAATTTTATTGTAACGTGCCAAATCCGATTGCGCAACGTGATCAAGACCGGTGTGATATATATAAACATATATATATGATAATAATACACACATACATACACACATATCCATATATATATATAGATTGAAAGAGAAAGAAGTAGAGAGTGAAAGTGTGATAAAGAGATACATGAGGAAGAAGACAAGTAGAGAATGGAATGAACAGTGAATACCGGTATAACCGGTCCTTACTCTTACCTGTTTCACTAGTGGGAGTAGTGTCTGTTCTATGCTACGGGTTTTAATCTCTAGGGTTGCTGGATCTACGGGGTCGGGTGTCTCCATGACTCGAACTCAACTCCGGCTCACTTAAACCCGAGTTGAGAGCCGAAGGTTCGTTGCACCCCCGCCGTGCCCCGCCGTCGCGCTCACCAACGTTATAACGGTAATACTTTCTCTCTGTCTCGCCCTCAAACTCAATTGCCCTCGTGTGTCGGATCCTTATGACGCGCGTGATCACTGTCTCTCTTCAATGGTTAAATAATAAAAAAAAAGAGTGAAAGAAAGAAAAAAAATATCGTATACCCTGACGATTGTCGCGCCACAATGGATATATATTCAATTGCGGCGACGCCGGCAACTATTGACCGACGCCCCCGATCTCCAACGACGCCTCTCAGTGACATCTAACGATTTGTTTACGAATTTCAATGCCGAGGTATTTTCTTTTATTGTTGTTATTTTTTTTTTTTTTCATTTCAATTGATTTTTTTTTTTTTTTTTCTATGATTTTTATAAATAGATTTTGTGCTTTCCCCTTGTCACGAGTTCGTTCACTTTCTCTCTATAGTCATTTACATATTTTTCTCGTGTGCTTTTTTTTTTTGTTTATATGTTGCTGTTGCTGCTGTATTTCTTTATTTAATTTGGATACTTGTCAAATGTCATGAGTTTATCATTTGGAATTTTTATTGCTCGAATGTTGTAAACATCAATTTATATATTACTCGGCAGTTTATGTTACTATGCTCCGAATGAAATAGCAGTGTGAGCTACGATAATGATACTATTTAATAAATCAGAGCTATACCACAACTAAATTTGTTATTTAATCATATACAATTTTATCCAATTGCTCATCACATTGTAGTAATAATTTATTCACGTTTTTTTTTTTAAATAAATCTCAATTCATATCCTCCATTTCATTCATAGCCCGACCGCACGGCAATAATCTTATCAATTATATCATGAATTTACATTCGATAAAACAGAAAAAAAAAAACGAAAAAAGAAAAAGAAGATTATGATGAAGAAAAAAAAACAACATTGAAGCAAACAGAAACACAGATTTAAAAAAAAATTGCCCAGTCATCTATGTACGTATATTACAATCGCATTTTTTTTCCATCACGTCACAGATTTATCTTAATAATACTATTGCTCCTTTATTTTTTCATTATTTTCAATGAATCACAAAGATTTATAACTATCAATAATATTATTATCATGAAAAAAAAAGTGCATACTATCCAATGTAAATATTTATTCAAAGACTGCATTGATACAATTATTGGACAGTGATTAAAAAGTGAATTCATAACAGGAAACTTTTTATTCTCTATCAACATTAAAAATATATATATATATATATATATTGTTTATTTTAGCATCGAGTTCATCTTCTTCTTATACACACTTTGAGTGATATTGAATCGATATCAATGAATGGATGTCGATAACTTTGAAAAAATTTGATAAAGAGTTTCTCTCTCATGAAGAATGGCCATTAAGTCATTGTATTGAGTGAAGACAAGACTAAATAATCGCCGGGAACATATATATACCACTCTATACGATTAACAGTGTACATACATATATTTATATACTTGCGTATGTATATTGAGAGAGTAGTGGGGACATTATACAATCAGTGCAGTCTCATCTTTCCGTTTAAAGTTCTTTGTCAAGTGCTTCACATATAGTTTGTTGAATAGTTGCAGTGATCAAGTGACAATGCAAACGTAAAAAATATTCTAACGATCTCGAATTTCTATCTATATACATATTTATATATGCATTGATAAATATATAATTAGATTGCGGGATATTTATGAGCAGATGTAACTTGATATATAGTCGTTACATTGAAAAGTTGTGTTACATTTCGAGTTGAATATTCTCTGTATTCAACATGATAAATATTATTTGAAATAAAATTGAAAATTCGTGAACGATAATAATTAAAATGTTACCGAGTGATATTAAAAGATTTTTTTTATTTATTTCTTTAATTCTAAATTGTTATATAAGTGTCGCCAATGGTGAATCGAACAAGTTTAATATTCTTGGTGTCTTTAGTCATCCAGGAAAGAGCCATTTTGATGTTTTTAAACCGCTATTGGAAGAATTGGCACGACGTGGTCATGAATTAACAATTGTATCATATTTTCCGCGCGACAATACGTCAATTCAATTGGAAAATTATCATGATATTAATCTTGTGAATTCCGTTGAAGCATTTATAAATGTTGTTGATCTAATGGAGATAAAGCACAATATATTAACCCCATATATGGAAATAATGGTATTGCGCGAATGGGCAATAAATTCTTGCAAAGATAGTTTGAGTGTGCCAAAAGTTAAGCAGTTAATAAAATCCAATGCCAAGTTTGATTTGATAATAACTGAAGCATTTAATAGTCCATGCTTTCTTGGTTTTGTTCATCGATTTAATGCACCATTTATTTCACTGTCATCGCATGTAATGATGCCATTTATGAATAATTTAGGAAATCCAGAAAATCCAAGTTATGTGCCAATTTCATTTCATGGATACAGTTCAAATATGAATTTTTTTCAACGGCTAATAAATACAATTAACAAGCTAATTTTCAATTTAATATATGAGGTTAATTTTAATTGGCCAATGCATTCAATTGTTGAGGAAGCATTTGGACCCGGTGTACCGCCTCTCGGAGAAATAGCTAAAGAAGAATCGGCCATATTGATCAACAGCCATTATTCATTGCAAGGTGCAAAACCAAATTTACCAAATGTTATTGAAATTGGTGGACTTCATATACAATCAAGTGATCCATTACCAAATGATTTACAAACATATCTCGATAATGCACACGAAGGTGTATTGTATTTTAATTGGGGCTCAATGATAAAAGCCAGCACCATGTCAAATCACACACTCAATGAAATATTAAAAGCAATTGGCAATATTCCACGAAAAGTCATTTGGAAATGGGAGAATGAAAATTTACCAAACAAACCAAAGAATACTATTATTCGAAAATGGCTGCCGCAGGCTTCGATACTTCGTGAGTATTCAATAATACGTACAATTATCAATCAATTACAATTTATATATACAAATATTATTTGAAGAAAAGTAAAATTCATAAATAAATTTTATTTATCGTATATATTTATGAAACATTGCGCATTGTTTGATATAAAATTAGTATTCATTGAGTTTGTCACGATAAAGTAAGTTTTATTTTTTTTTTGTCTCTTCCGTCCATCGGGAGTAATTTTCAACTGCTCTCCCAAGAATAAGTGACGTAATTCCTGAATTTATATACATATATATATATATATATATGTGTATATGTATGAATCTGAAAATGACTACAGGGACATCTTATATTTTTCAGAACATCCAAATGTAAAATGTTATTTAGCACACGGGGGCCTACTTGGGTTGAGTGAGGGCGTTAACGCCGGAGTTCCCATGGTAGTTGTACCAATGTACGGCGACCAATTTAACAATGCCGCAGCCGCACGTGAACGTGGTATAGCGGTTGTGTTAGAGTGGCATACACTTGACGCCAACACTTTGAGATCCGCCATTGATCGAGTGTTCAATGACTCTAGGTAACCGGGGGGTCAAGTATTTGCAAATTGCATTCATCCTATATTGTACATTCATGAATATAATTCATCCCATTACTCAAATAATAGTGAAAAAAAAAAAAAAAAAAAATGGGAAATAAATAGTAAAAGATAAATTAACACGAATAAATATATATATATATATTTATTTTTCAGCTATCAAAAAAATGCAAAGTTACTTCAAAAAGCCTATAATGACCGACCAGCAACTGCACTACAAACGGCTGTTTGGTGGGCGGAATATATTGCCCGTGGAAATGGCAAAAATTTTATAAAAAGTGCAGCCACGTCAATGGCCTGGTATCAAATCTCTCTTATAGACGTTATTGTCGTTATAACTCTTTTAATTGTGCTTGCTATTTATATCAATTATCACATGATATTTTTTATCAAGAGTTTATTGAGTAAATTATTTGGTGAAAGTAAAAATAAATGTTTGGTAGAGAAAAAGCTCAAATAATTTACAAGAAAAACATAATAGTTTGTGGCTGATTAAATTGTGCTGCGACAAATGATTTGATAGATATTAATCAATCTGTATGATAATGTGATGTCCATTTGTTTTTCAATTTATAGATATATAACTGAGTGACAATAAATAAATACCATAGACAAATACATAAATGAACAAATAATTTTTTTAATCTAATACTCGAGCAATTATTCTATTTATTTTTTATATTAATTTATCGAATTTTCAGAATTGAAAAATAGAAAAATAGGTAAAGGTCTGTCTCTTCATGAGCACAATGTCATGTATTGAAGTATTTTTATCTACATTTCATATCGATACAGTCTATAAGCGTAAGTATTTCACTGTAAAGTATATACTATAAATATAAATAATCATGATAATAAAAATGAAAATATACATGAGAACTAATGGGATTAATATATAATTATTCTCATCTATCATTTGAGTGTTGTTTTATTTTTTATTTTTTTCATTTTCTATCATGCTACATTTGAACGTCACGCACATATAAATCATTATTGGATATAGATATTTGTACTTTTATATATATATATATTTTAACGGTAAAATTTTCAACCCCTGGTTTACATTGATATGACGGGGGTAGTGTCGAGCAATGCCGTCACTAACCCAGCGCTTGTTGTCGTGGTAACCTGTCCTACATTCGATCGTCCATTGGAGCTATCAAGGTATTTATGCTGGGACGCAGTTGTTTGACGAAACATTGCACAGTCTGTTGCTGTCCATGAAAAGCTCGGCATTCAGTATTATCTTGTGATATAATACATCTAATTCCCTAGTGATTGAAAATAGTGCATTGCATTATTTTAAATCCAATAATATTAAGAACGAAGTAGGCTCAATCACTCCTATATTAAATTAGTTTTTGGTCCTTTTAATTTTATTATTTTTACTATTTAATTATTGAAGATTGGATTGTTTAGTGTTGATTGTGATTGAAATTGTCGGTGAGATTTCTTTTATTATTCGTATTCATTTTTATGATATTGTATTGTAATGTTTGGGTGTTGCAAATGGCTTTGGGAATTTCAGAGGGAAAATTCTTCCCTGGGGATTTAGCTATAGAGTGGACTGCAAAATTTTGGTGAATTAGGTCAATGGTGAACGGGGTAATATTAAAGATATGAAAGGATGAAAATGGAATTTGGGGAAAATTTTTATGGGTCTATTATACGTTCAATTGACTTTTTTTCTTTCTGTTTATTAAATTAAATTTGATTTAAATGTATTTGTAGGTGGCGCATTTTGACGCTCGTGTTACACCTGAGATGTCCCTTCCACTCACAACTACGGGCAATGGAAATGTGCCGGTGATACAAACGAACACACGTCCTGATGACATAAGAAAGCGCATTATTGGCGGTAATTATTATTTATGATTATTAATTAATTTGATTTAATAAATGGTTCAATAAATTTATTAGCTGAGGATAACAAAGATGCCGATACTAAAACCACATGCGGAAGTATTCTCATTGTATTGTCATGGATTGTTGTTATTATGACAATGCCATTTTCACTGTTCGTATGTTTCAAGGTAATACATGAAATAATAAAATACATATGTTATCCATTTTTTTTTCTTTCGTTATTATAAATGTGAATAAAAAAAATTATTACTATTTTAGGTTGTACAGGAATACGAACGTGCTGTAATATTTCGACTTGGTAGATTACTCTCGGGTGGCGCAAAAGGTCCAGGTAAAATAATTAAAAATGCAGAATTTATCTGATAAAATATATTTTTGGCAAGTAGCAAATTTTTCATACAATTTTTATTATATCAGTGAATTGTTTGGATAATTTAAAAAATTAAATATAGATATCATAATTAATTGATTTATCTGATGATGAAGTTAAATGCAATATTGCAATATTTCAATTGCAAAACATTTTCAACGCCATTCAAAAGTGTTCACTTTGCATTTTATTTGTTTACAAACACAGCCAGGTAGACAAATGAATAAATTGGTATATTTTTTATTGGGGGAAAAAAAAAATATGAAAAGTTGATGACGAATAATATAGAAACACGGAAAATCAATAAAAATATTATAAATATTAATTTGTAAATGATGAATTGTCACGATGTTCGAAGAAATATTTAGCGATAACACATTATTTATTGCGAAGAAACTTTGAAACATTGCAAAATGTCAAGGGTATACAACAATACCAATATATATATATATATATATATTTTTTTGTTTTTTTCAGGTATATTTTTTATTCTACCTTGCATTGATGCTTATGCTCGTGTGGACTTGCGAACTCGAACTTACGATGTTCCACCTCAAGAAGTAAATTGACAAAATTTACAAACAAACACCACGTAACCATTGTGAATACATACAATTATAAATTAATTTATTATTGACCTTGAAAGGTGCTGACTAAAGACAGTGTGACTGTTTCTGTCGACGCAGTCGTTTACTATCGCGTTAACAATGCAACAATATCGATTGCTAATGTGGAAAATGCTCATCACAGTACACGTTTACTTGCTCAAACAACTTTAAGAAATACTATGGGCACTAGACCACTCCATGAAATATTAAGTGAACGCGAAACTATTTCTACGAATATGCAGGCATGTATATAATTATATTGATATCTGTATTGTCTATTCATACATACGAATTTTAAAAGATATAATTATATAGTCGATAATAATATTATGAGAATATTGTGCAGGCATCGTTGGATGAGGCAACAGACACATGGGGAATAAAAGTAGAGCGTGTTGAAATGTATGAATCAATACAAATACCAATTAAATATAATTGTTTTGTTCTTTTATCTGATAAATTTTTATTGATTTTACAGTAAGGATGTTCGTTTGCCAGTGCAATTGCAACGTGCAATGGCAGCTGAAGCTGAAGCAGCGCGTGAAGCTCGTGCAAAGGTAATTCACCATAGTTTAAATAAGTATAATAGTAAAATAGCGAGTTACTTTATCTGCAGATGGTTATATATCATTTGACAATATGTTATGATGAATTGATTGGGTAGTGGAGTGAATTATTATTATCTGTTGTTTTCTGACGTACGATGGCGGGTCACAACTATATTGTATACAACATTAATGTGGATACTGGTGTTTTCTAATAGTTAAATTGTTGACTTTTCATTTTTTAATTGTAGGTGATCGCTGCGGAGGGTGAGCAAAAGGCAAGCCGAGCATTGAGAGAGGCTTCTGAAGTTATTGGTGACTCGCCAGCAGCTCTACAATTGCGTTATCTTCAGGTAAACAAATATTATATAAATTATATATATATATATATATATATATATTTTTTTTTTATGTTTAAGAAATAGTTCAATTGGATAACGTAAAATTTATTGTCTTTATTCCCATTTTTTATTTTCTTTTTCAGACTCTAAATACTATTTCGGCAGAGAAAAATTCGACTATTGTTTTCCCACTGCCAATTGACATGCTCACATATTTTATGAAGGCCAACCAATCATCTTAATCACCGTGCGTATTCGGTGGCCGTTAAAAAAAAAAAATTAACATGAAATAATGATATATATATAAATATATATTTACTTTACATATATACAATAATAAGAAGACAAAAAAAAAAAGACTTATCACCGATCGTTTGAATTGTTTCATATTATACAATATTATATATAATAATAACAACAAACAAAATAACAAAATACCAATACGGAAAGTGCTAGTATTTTTAAATTTTTTATATTCTGTGACAGTATCAATCATTTTTCAAATCTTGAAACGAAAAAAAAAAAAAAAAAAAAAAAAAAAAACGTACATCAAATTGTTTCGCACTATTTCTTGCAAAGTCTTGTGATCATTTCGATCGGTATTAAAACATATATATGCACGTTAAAACATAAAAGAAAAAAATAACAAATAAATCCAATTGAAATAGGAATGATAAAAATATATACGACCACAATACAAAAAAAAAGAAAACACAAAATGTATCCCTTCTTTAAATGTCTAAAAATTAAAAAAAGAAAAAAATAGAAAGAAAACTGTATAAAAAAATCCAATGGAATTTATTGTTCACGATGGATGAATTCATCAATAAAATGAGTGTCTATACATGCTATCTGAAAATAAATAAATTGTTATTCTATAATATATAAAATAACCCATGGACCATGTGTAAATTAAATACAAATTAAACTGGGATGACAGGTAACGCGTGTTGCTTTGAAAATATTTATTACATTAAATACATTCTATTAAAAATAAAAAAAAAATCACATGTTCAAGTATAAACAATTTTTTTTTCGCTTTTTTTCCCAATTGAATTCAGGCACGTTTATTATTTTCTTTCCTCTCTATTCTTATTGTATTTTCGTATTGGAAAAATGGAAGGTGCAGAAGGTAATAAATCCCGTCATTCCAAAGGGACATAACATCATGTTTGCAGGTCGAAGCATTTCACTGGAATTGAAGGTAAGTGAAGTTCACTCTGCGGCCAGTATATATACCTTATAATATTATATTTACTTATAAAGGTATATATACATGTGTATAGTATATGTGTGAGTAGGGAGCCCCACATATACCTGGATGTGAGGTAGTGAACAAACTAAAGGGAGTCTGATGAGGGTGGTATGGACAGTGCGAAGATGAAACAGAGAGCAGAGGAGGACGAACGATGAGACAGATATAAAGAGAGAGGATGAAAGTGCGCGAGAGAAGACACCTCTCTTCCGCCATCTACTTTGGTCCGACGAGTGAAGTGTGTACTGGCGCGTTTCAGGCTCTCCAATGTGAGCCCCCAGAGGTGGCGGTCGTCTGGTTCAGGGACTTGAGCTGAGTCTTTAGTTTGCTCGCGGCGTTTACAACGCGCGGCCGCTCAACGTATCTTTCTGCGCAATTTTCTTTTAATTTTTATTCATCTCTTTTTCAATAAACTCATCGAAATATTGATGTTTATAAAAATCGCGAAATGAACACATGTGAAATGTTTAATTATGCGGTAATGTGAAAAATAAAAAATAAAAATTTTTTTTTTAATTATTCAGTTTGAATTTCTCCTTTTTTTTCAAATTCATTTATCATTATTTTTATTTTTTTTTCGTAATGTTCATGAATTGCGATACGTTTGAAATTCGCAAAATGGTGAATGGAAATAAGTCAACAGATAAATAACATGAATGGATAAGTAAATGTGAGGGAAAAAAAAAAAAAATTGTTGGAGATTGAACGAAAGCAGTGGCATATAAATAAGGAGAGTAAAATAAATGGTTATATTTGTTTTTTTTTTTTTTTTTTTTTGGTGTTGCCGGATCATAAAGAGATAAATATTCGATTCTGTTGTATATACACGTACAATTGTCGAACGAACGAACGAAATACGAATTTATTACTCAGTATATGAATAAAGGTTGTTTATATTGTGTGAACGAAAGAAAAAAAAAAAATAATAATAATAAATTAAAAAGAATTATTGAACGATTGAAATGACGTTGAAAGGACGAGGGAGAGTCTCATGGCGAATGAGGTTAAAGTGTCTCGAGGACTCACCAGGCATTGCAACATTTCAAATGTATTTTGCAATTTATTTATGGTCTTAAAAAGTGACTACTTTATAAACATCTATACAGGATAACAGTTGATTGTGTGTGTGCGTGAGCGCGCGCGCGTGTGTGTGTGTGTGTGAGTGTGTATAGTGGCTATATGTGTCAAGTGTGATCCAAAGTGTATGTGTATATGTGTATTTCCAAAATAAAATAGAAGTGTTTCTCAGTGTTTTCTTGGAGATTTTTTTTCCGTCATTTCTTCTCGTTTACAATTTCCAACAGTGGAGTATTTATTTATAACGTTAAAAACTGAATAAAAAAAAAAAAAGTGTTGGGACTACTGTATTTATGACTGTGCCCTGGTGTATTGGTGTGAGTGAGTGAATTAAATAGCGAATTGTCGTTTCATCGTCTCGGATTACTTCGTTTCCATAAATAAAATATTTTTACTGTTGGGTATCTGCAATTTCACACTCTGAATAATAAAACAAATACAAAATTAAAATAAAAACATATAAATAAAAAATAGTAAATATAAATAGATTGAATAAATGAATAAATAAATAAAGAAATATATAAATTAGATGTGTGTTTAATGAAGGAATAAAATTGGATAAAAAAAAAAGTGCAAAATGGTGTCGAGAAATTTCATGGGTGCCATGAGGCTCTACATCTTTCTTCTTATCTCACTTATTCCACTTTGGCATACGAGTGATGCGGCACGAGGATTTAAACGAAACTTCAGAAATGGTGAGATGTGCAAAAAAAAAAATATAATAATTTATTCATTAATGTACATAGTAAAATGTGTCACCAGTCCTATGCCATATACACACACACACCCACACACATACGTACCGATTTGATGATTAGAATGAGCACAGGCAATTTATATAATTATTTATAATAAATTTCGTTGAATAAAATGAATAAAAAATAAATGACCGATACAATTGAAATTGAGTAATATTTTTCAAATATATTTAAAAACAATAATGGTAACAATAATGATACAAATATTCCATAAGTCATTAAATTAAATTCCATTTAAATTATAAAATTAGATTGAATCAAAAAAGAATAATTGTCTATTAAGTATTAAACGCCTTACTTTCATTTTCATCGTCATAATTTTTTTAATACTGATTTTTTATTCTGATTAATACGTTTTCTCATATATATATCTATATATATACATTACTGG
This sequence comes from Galerucella tenella, assembly GCA_910591685.1. Lineage (NCBI taxonomy): Eukaryota > Metazoa > Arthropoda > Insecta > Coleoptera > Chrysomelidae > Galerucella > Galerucella tenella. The sequence continues at coordinate 58,797 of CAJUYH010000706.1, forward strand.
TGTGTTTATATAACAATTTTAATGAGTGCTTGAAAATCAAAGCTCATCGCTCGTCACGAAATATATAACGATGTTGCGGGTAGCATTAAAAATCATTACACACAGACGACACGATATGTTGGACGCGTGTCTCGTGTCTATCTATATATTCGTTATATTGTGCCCTCTCGGCTTTTCCATTTCAATTTATATTTAGCGACACATATATACATATACATATACTGAAAGATCACGTTAACAACGAATACAAGAGCAAGAGCGTGAACGAAAGTTATGTCCAATTTTGAAAATGATTTTACTACTAAAACGCACCGATATATATATATATATA
>CAJUYH010000706.1:67522-106271 GCA_910591685.1 Galerucella tenella
AAGCAAGAGAAACTGCTTGATGTATTGGGTATATGACCGCCTCTTGGTTTTCGATTATCTCGAGAATGCAATTACGCTATATATATAGTTCTGCTCTCCATTTATTCATTTATTTATTCATCCATTCATTCAGTCATTTATTTTTATTGGACAAAAAAAAATGATTTCATTAGAAAAATGAATATTTTCATAATTTTCACATAAGTGAAATAAATTTTTTACCTTCATATTTCATTATTAAATAATAAATATCGTGGCGTTAATATTTCATGTTTTTTTTTTATAGATATTGTGCTGATGTTGATGATAATTGTTATTGAATTTTTTTGATATGTAATTTAATGTGACAAATGTAAATATGTCACATGAAGATTTAATGGATAATTTTTTAACGGTTATAGTCGTGATGTTTGTGGGGACGTTATAATGCAAACGCTCACATCGTTGTGTTTGTTTATGACTTCGAAACACCAACAGCAGTAGCAGCAGCAGCAGCAGCACCAGAGCAGAGGCAACAGTAGTGGACGATGACAAACTTAGGTAGATGAGGAGAGAGGGAGTGAGAGTACGATCAGTCTGAGTATTACACCGTGAGAGAGATTATCATATATACACACACACACATACGCGCATATATATATATATATGAGTAGAGTATATTCGCATACATAGGTGTATATGTGAGAGTGTGCTGTCGGCGTTAAATTACGTGTATATAAACTACTTGTGCATATGCATGTACATTAATACTTATACGTTGATGGGGGTCATATAGCGACCGAATGGTATTCCAAGAGGCATATATATATATATATATATATATATATATATATAAATGTATAGTGGTGTGTTCAAAGTGACACGAGTGGTATATAATAGTTGTATGTGCAGTTATTTTTCACGGCAAACTTCACAAGTATATAAATGATATGGATTATTTTGGCAGGGTACTGGCATAATACACGTGGCCGATTTGATATAGTTCAGATTGTTTTTCTCATCTCCTGGCTGCGTTTAACTGTGAAATGAAAATGTTGAAAAAAATAAAAAAACAATAAAAGTATGAATAAATATAAAAATAGAGAAAATTTATTGAATAATAAAATTGTTTTGAAGAAAAAAAATATATATTTGGAGAGAGTTCTGGGGAAAATAAAAAATGTTATGCGTTGAAAGAGAAGATAAAATTTTGTATTCTTTCTTTTTTTTTTTTTTTCTTTTTTTCTTGTACGAGGAATTGAAATATATATTGTAAAAGGTGAACAGAACAATTATCTATATATAAAGGGGCGCGCGCACTTTAAGAATTCGTTACGGCCATAAATATATATATATAAAGTGTGGAATCTTTTCATCGACGGAGTTAATAGAAACAGAGTATATATATATATATATATATATGTGTGTGTGTGTGCACGCATTTGAGAAAAGGACGAAATAGATTTTTCTAAGAGTTCAAAAAAAAAAAAAAAAAAATAAATAAGGAAGAAAAAAGTGCCGCGATGAATTTTTCGCCGGTGTCACAGCTAAGCGCCCACGTTGTCGCCACATTTATTTTTCCACTGTCACCTCGTGCTCGACTCTTATTATATTCATTCTTCGACGCGCCACAAGAATGCTTTATACACTTTTAGGGATGTTTTTTTTTTCTCCTTTTTTTCTTTGATATACCTGTTGAAAATAATCTTGACTTTTAAAACCACTCCTAAACCAAATATATAAAATAATATAACAACACTTGTAATATTCATTTCACTCGCAATAATATATACAATAAAAAAATTTGACAATTCACTGAAACAATTTAGTAAAATAATGAAATTATTTTGGGACATTATATAAAAGAGGTCAATACATGCGAATAAATGTTTGTAATAACATATAAATAAATAAAAAAATTAATTTATACAAATCTCTTCGTACATAATACAGTTGGTTACATCTCAATATATATTACTATTATTATTATTATTATATATATGTAATAGTGATGTTAGCATATATGTATTTAATAGTAAGGCGTTTGCGCGTGGGTAAAGACGGCAGGGAATATATACCGCGCGTGCCGGTGGCCCATTGATGACTTTCATTCACACTCGTCGGGCGCCGGGTGCGCGCACGCGTGGGTGCCACTCGCTCGCGCGATTATTTAAAAGCGAATGTGTACACGGCCTCGAAGATAACTCCAACTGTTATTGTGCCGATATACAATATTTATATTCGCGCATTGTTTCGTTAATTTTATAATTATAAATGCTACATTTCATTTAATATTTATATTGAAGAAACTAAAAAAAAATTGTCGACTGTTTGTTTGTTGATAGCAGTAATTAATTTTGACTATATACAATATTATCAACCATACTTTTATTTTTATTGATATATATATATATATATATATGGTGCACCCTGGGTTTTTTAATTAAATTCAAAATATAGTGTTTGTCAATTTATTCAATTATTAAAGAATTATTTGGTCCTTGTGTTGAGTTGATCCATGTGAATGTAAAAAAAATAATTTTACTTTTATTATTTTACTGTATTTATTTATTGAGATTTAATGTGCAGAGGCGGTTCATCAGGGCGTTCTTGATCACACGAACGATATGACCATAAGTGAGTGGTGCTTTTGCCCACTGCAAAATATATATATATATATATATATATACTGTTAGAAGTATATATCAGTTGGACGCAAACTCGTGCAGACTCGGTGCCATATATGGTCCAGTGTTTGCTTCGAGGCGGATTGTACACGTCGTGTGAGGCCAACTTTAACCGCATCCAGTTGCATCAACAATGCACACACATATATATATATTCCAATAATTTTTAATAATAAAAGAAAAAAAAAAATAATAAATATGAAATTTCTTGATTTTTAATACTTAACAAAAATTTCCAAATTATCGACATATATTTTAATACTAAAAACACATTTTTATAACAATACTATTAATAAAATGTTTAAATATAATTAAGTCGCCATTGGATTTGCCACACGGATAATTAATTCCTTGAATAATGAATAATACAACGTGACGGACGCACGTGCACGTTCGGAGAGCGTCCGCAAACGATATATATATATACACGTGTGTCTCTAACAATTTTCTTCTTGCTCGTTATACATATATATACACATGTACTTATATATATATGTATATACCACGTCGCAACGAAGCACACACGAGTTTATTTCTGTCGTCATCAGTCACTCGTTGCGACGGCGAGAGAGTTTCAAATTGGTGTCTATCTCACTGTATGTATTTCTCGTGTGGATGCGAGAGAACGATATTCTCATGTGGAAAAAAAAATAATAAAAAAAAAATTCACGTGAAACCACATCGTAGTGTTATACTAGACAGGCGCAATACCACACACATATACAATCGCACTTACCTACATATATTTAATTTTCTCTCTGTCAGTCGGTCACGTGTCAGCAATGGTGACACAGTATGATTGAAGTGCCGTTGGGAATATTTTCGCAATTACATTTTATATGTATGTAGAATTGCGTATTATCACGACAAATATTTAGAGATAGTCAGCTAGTTGATCTTGAAATAGAAATTAATATGTATATATGTATATATATATATATATATATATGGGTGTGTTCAAATATATATATAGTAGTGCGACCGAGACCGATCTTGTTGGGATCAAGGGAAGCCACAGAATATCTCATTAGCACACGACATGTCGGAGAATTCTTCATGCTGTTATACATACATTTATGTGTGCGTATATGTGTAACGGTATTTCTCACTGTTAAATATATATATATATAGTTGTTTCGTATAAAAATAGTATAGAATAAAAATGGACGAAATATTTCAATGATTTGTTTCGTTATTTTTTTCATTTATTTATTTATTTTTTCTTTTTCATATTATGCTGATGAAATGTGTGGTACAATTAAATAATATTTTGACGCGCAATGTGAAGTAGATGATGATGACAGTGATGATGATGAATTTTATGAATAGTAAAATTGTTCTTGGAAGTGGGTGTACATAAGAGAAATAAAACGAAAAACAAATATGAGTAAAAGCAGGTGATGAGAGTGGTCTAAAATTAATTTACCCACAATGACTACTGTCTAATTGAATATATAATAATTAAAAATGGATATTACTTATTATTAAATTTATTTACATAAAAATTAATGCATAATAATTATCATAACTTTTATCAATGAATATAATGAGAATCCCCACGGTGTATGATTTATTTTCCCCGGATAGGTTGAATCTTTCCGCATGAGTAACATGAATAATACCATTGCTATTATATTTTGATCCTCATCTCTATAATTATACACTGTCATATATATTTATTTATTAATTTTATGTTGCAGGTAACGCGGAACAATTTAGTGTTAGTAAGATTTTAAAGAATGGCGGTCTTTTCCCATCGACCTTCAATGTAGCAGCCAAGGCTGATATTTACGTGAATGCTACGTGCGGTGAGGACGGACCTGAAACATTTTGTAAATCATCCGAGTCATCACGTTGCGCAGTGTGTGACGCACAGAGTCCCGATCTTGGCAAACGTCACAATATCACCAATGTTTTGAATCCCGATGTGGGAAAATGGTGGCAGAGTCCAACATTGGCTCGGGGCAATCGTTTTAAATACATCACAATAATTCTCGATCTCAAGCAGGTAACATTTTCATTATTTGATTTATCACTTACCCATCCATTCCACTGTCTCGTTATGTTTAAATATATGTACATATATATTTTTGTTACTTTATACTTATTGACTGTATTTAATGTGACTGTTGTTCATTAGATTAGATATATAGATGAAAGGGCGATTGGAATGGTGGACTAAAGGGGGCCCTACATACGATATTCCATTTTATTCTTTCGCTCCGTTCCTTAAATTCCATGGAAAAAAAATCGTAAACTTCTTTAGTATGAAAAAAGAAAAAAAATAAAAGAAAAAAGCATCTCGTTGTAACCAATTTATGTCTCTCGTTTGTTCAATTCAATGTCCACGATGTTTGGAAAAATATATATACATGTATAGAGGGAGAGAAAGGGCAAGTGAAGAAGTTTAGTGATGGCGAATGAGAGAAATGGGCGTAGTAGTAGTAGTAGTAGTAATAGAATGACATGGTGGTTATAAGAAAGAGAAGAGAAAAGAATAGTAAAGACAGTGAGAAAGAAAAGAGAATGAAGAGCCAAAGAATCTTTTGATCCTTTCCGGGAATTTGAACGGTATATATATATATATATATATATGTATTATATGTATTAGTATGTATATATGTTTACACACATATATGTCGGTATACAACTACACAACAACGTTAAATCACTCCTACAAATTGCGAGGTATGGCATAACGTTTTTAACGAGGAGCACTCTCGTTCGCGTTCTCGCTTCTTTTTTGCAACGATCCCCCATTTTTATTTTTATTATTTTTTTTTTTAAGGGTCGCTTGCACGGTTATTGAGGGCTGTATAACCATCGTCAAAATTTTAGGACTCTTTTAATTCATCTCATCTCCAATATAACATTGGAAAGAATAATAAATACAATAAATAAAAGATGAATGGAAGATGAGGAAATTAATTAAAATAATTATAATGAAATGTATTTATTGAAATTATGATTTATTTAATTGCTTTGATAAAATTGATATCTATTTAAGCGATAGTTGATGATTTGTGGTGTGGATAGGCAATTAATTACTATAAAACACTATAGTATATATATATATATATATATATATATAATATATATGTAATTTGTGAACAGGTAAAAGTGATTATTAACTATCGGCAACCACAAGATGAAATAAATGTTTCTCCATTTACATTTGTGAATGCTGTCTACATGATGATAATCGATTGTGTAGAATGTCCAGAATGATGGATATAATTGTTTATGCAAGTGATGTGAGAGAACAATAATATAATAATACATTTTCTGGATACTTTTTTTTTTTATTACACTGCGTAGTGAAATATTGTCACTAATTGATAAGTAATCAAACATTTATTTGTACCATTAGATTATTACGTCATTTGTTGTTCGAGTCATTGATACATGCAGAGTTTTAAGGGTAATATCAAAAGTCATTTTGATCTGTTTTACCTTTTTTTTTTCACGAATTATCGTCAACGAGTATGTGTATATAAAAATATGAAGAGAAATATAGGTATACGGTAGACGGAAATATATTTTAGTTAAAAATTCCATGAGCTATGAATTAATTAATATTTAATGATGATATTGGAGAATATTAATTGGTTAGTTACAAGGTCGTTTGTGTATCCATGTACATATACACTGATATGTGTGTGTGTATATTTGTGCGAAGGATATTTATTTACATATGGCATTTTTTTTTATGATGATGATTTCTTTTTTATTTTTATAATATACAGCGTTTAAACTCGACGCGTCGAGACGATCTCACTTGAGTGAAGCGCGTACACTTGAAAAATTCTCCGTTTTAAATCAAACGTCCACTCATGAGATTTATAAATTACTATAAAAAAAAAAAAAATAAAAAATAATATGTAAGCAAGCATTTGTATTAATTACACAGTGGTTTATATAGAGGTGGTGAGCCAGGGAGACAGAGAGAGAGAGAGAGTGAGAGAAAAACATGAATGATATAATGATAAAACTACTCTTGGATAAATATTTTAAAAAAAAATTTTTTCTCTCCAACTCTAGTGAACTGTGATGTGTTGTCATATGGGTGGGTGGGATTGCAGCCTCAAAGAGGTCTTATGACCCTGAAATACTTGTGACACATGAAAAGGATTTTGAATGACACTTGTGATGTAGAGGGCACACGTCTGTGCACGGCATCTTCATTGTTCATGGGATTAACTGCGGTGACGTTTAGGTGACGAGACGGAAAAATAAAAAGAATAATAATCTGAATACAAGAATCAAGAAATGAAAATAAAGCAAGACACGACTTTATCTGCAGATTATATCCAGTGAATCATACATACACAAGTATATATATATATATATATATATATGTTTATTTATAAATGAAAGGGAAGTAAAAAAAAATGTTGATGTCCAATACGGTATGTATATACGTTGGAAATTGTTTCGACAAAAAGCATTCACGCATTTTATTTGTCTGGACGACATCAAGAGAGCGCTTTCCTTATTTAGTCAACACATATGGTTGGTTTTGTTTTTTTGTTTTTATATTATTTTATGTATTTGATTTGTTTCATCGATCCTGAGACTTTCTCGTGGTACCGAGGCCACAGTGGACAGATTTGGCGATTAATGATTGAAAAATTATTTGCACGTAATAAATAGATAGAAAAGAATGGGGTTATCGTTAGATGGAATAAATGCGGAAGTGAATAATAATATAAATGGGGATGAGGGTGAAGCATATGCAGATGTGTAGATATAAACTGTGTGTAATATATAAGAGATGTTGCGGGCATAAATGAGTAGACAGGTTAGGAATGATTCGCTGTTGATCATCCAATGGTTGGATGAATGCGTGCGCGCCTCGTACGGCCATTACCTGAAGCTCGGCGATTCTGGGGAATCCCTGGAATCTCTCTGCTCGCTAATAGAGCGGCTAACCACTGATCTAAAGGGTTCAAAAGCATTTATCTCTCTTTTTTTCACTGTTTATCTCGCTCTTCATATGTATACAACTTGCATTCGTGGCCATTAATACTTTCCGTCTTTATATATATATATATATATATATGAATGTTTTTTTTTTCAAGTCTTTTCACAATGTGAGACGTGCGAATTGGCTGTTTCGTGATTGCCGTATGCCGGCCGTGCTCTCTCGTGCGATAATCGTTATAAGTGCGTGTTCACGAGATATATAATGTGTTTCTTTGGCGAGAATGAAAAGACGGAAAGTATAGTACTATATAGTATCTTTTCTCTATGATAAATTGTGTATATTAAATAACAACGTTGGATTAATTGAATAATTATAATGTATGTGGTATTTTATATTTTTATTTTTAATATTAATATTTATTATTTTAAATAATTTTAATGGTCTTTTTGACGTACGCGTTTGCATAATCCAATTAAAATTGGAAAAATGAAGGTCGGCCATTGATATATCAATTATTTAATAGACATTTGTGGGAAAAATTGTTTTGTTATTATTATTTTTTTGTATTTGAGAGTGTATTTGGGCCATTGCGGATATGCGAACGGTAATTCAATTCCCACGTTCACCGTTAATAATTAGTGGCTGCAGAGTGACTGTTTCAGGGCACATCCTGAAAGTGTTTTTTGATCCTTAATTTTTTTTTTTTATTTTTTATTCTCGATCCATCAGAACGATCGCAGTGAACATTGTCGACTCATTGAGCGTTATATCGTGGTCACTCACGCCCAATTTTCAGCACAACACATTTTTAAACATTTCACATTTGACATTGAACAACACGAGTTTGCCACACGTGTTTTTTTCACGTAAAAATTTTTTTCTCACCTACGCTCCCTACTTTCTCCCGTTTTCATGCTGGCTCATTCACGTTTATTCTGTGCATTCTCGTGCAATTTGCACGCGGTTCGTTTCAGTGCGAATGATTATCTCATACCGCCAGAGAGAAAAAGGGCGGAATAAAATGAGGCGAGTAAGATAGAAAGATTGAGAAAGCTCAAGTAATATAAATGGCATGGCCATGCGGCGGAAGTGAAGCACGTATACGGAACTCACGGCACATTCAGGAATTTCTTTCTTCTTTAGCGCCCAGATGAGATAAATTTAAGTTTTTTTTTTCTACATAAATCCAAACACGTGCTCACATATATATATATTATTTTACATTTATTCCTTTTATATCCACATATTTTTCACATAATAAGTCCTGACGCAGTGATTGAGCAGGTTTATTTATATTTGAAATTGTACCTATATTTTTTTTTATGTCTTTCAATTTTCGGTTATTAATTTTTGTTACTTTCCAAATAATATATATATATACATATAATTTTTTTCCTCATGACTGTATGGATATATATTTAACCTAAATTCCGCCTCTTTTGAAATGAGAGAGTGAAGAAATCATCGAGGACAGGCATCACAAATTTGCTCGTAAAATTAAATTACTTCTATCACATGGATTTGCACATATATACATATATATATTGGGATCATTATGTCTTATTATGAAAAGATTATGGAACGCTTGCTTTGATACAGTTCCGACTGCGTTGGTGCACAATTCGCCACGCGTGCTCGTAAATTTTCATTTTTATTGTGAACTCGAAGAAGAATTCACAATCAGTGTGACATGTGCGTGTGTGTATAAATGGATATATGTGTGCGAAATAACGAGAGACTGCTATGTGGTTTTGGTCTGAAGTCTCTTTGCCTGACTGAAAGATTCTAACCGGAAATACTGTGTATATACATATACATACGTGTGAGGGAGTCGTAAAATCGACGAGCGACAGACCACCCATAAGGGGTTGAATCTTTAATTATTTTGCCAGACGTCACATCATTATTATCTCCCTTTTTTGTTCATTCACTACTTTTAAATATTATTCATTTGGATAAATGCCCAATCATTATCATTATTATTTAATTATTATTAAAATGCAATTAATATTTTTTTTAAAGATATATCTTTAATGGAGGGGAATAAGAAAGACTGCATTTTTAATTTTTTATTCAGCAAATTATATGGGTTTTATATTTTTGATGTACTGTGAGCTGGATTGCACGATCGTTTATGCCTGATTCCCGCTGATGGATTTTATTTGAAAGGATAATTATTCGCCTGACGTGATGGACGTTGTTACAAAAAAATTGTTTTATTTATCCATCGGGGAAATTTACAATTGGCCTATATTTATTTTGTATCCATCAAAATTTCACGATAGACGTTTCAATAATGAGATTGAAAACTTTTGCGCAAAATATATGTCATGTACAAATGAATGAAACCAACTTAAAATATATATTTACAAATGCCCAAATCAATTAGTACTCATTGGAATTAGTGAACATTTACCATTAGAATAGCAAATTATGGCTTCAATAAATTGAAATATATTTACACTTTGACATTAGTATTTACTCTTACTAGTTTTATTATTTTATATTAATAGGATATATCATGTTAATTTACTGCACCACTCGACACACGATAAATTGTTCAATGTGCGGTTGATGCTCGATTTGAATAGACGATATTGCTCCTTGCTTCATCTTCGTTATTTTTATTTTATTTATATATATTATTATTTTTTTTTTTTTTTCCTTCGTGTATATTTGTTTCAGTTTATTTTCTCTTTTCGTCTTCTCGGTCTTATGCATCACAACTCGAGACAGACTTGGAATACTCTACACTCCACTGCCGCTTACATACATATATACATATACAATTACTCTGGCTCTGTTCCAGGTCTTCTGTGTATATAATATCGCGCGTTTACCCAACACTCAGGCGTAGAAAATGTTCACTGGAGAGGATATGTCTCTTAATGCATTCTTTTTGGCTTATGTCTCGACTGCGTGTCGTCTCTTCTAGTACGCGCACTCGCATGACAAATCAGTAGAGATGATGATATACACACCCATACGTACATGTATACATATATATATATATATATATATATATATATATATGTTTGCTACTTGTGTTTCTTCTCGACCTCCATACATTTTTCCTTTTTTATCTTTTCTATTTTTTTTTTTTCGTCTGACTTCGTGGAAGTAAATCAAATCTTCCCGTTGACGATTACAATTTATTTTTCATAAAAATTATTACACACTTTCATGATTTTCACATGATTAATAAATGAAATATTGGACAATATCATCTGATAATTTAATTAGCTTTTTCGAGTTATTATTTTGATGTATAAAAAAAAAAAAAAAAACAATAATTGAATATACATTATATGTAAAATTTTGCAATATATGTCTGATGTTTTATAGAATCTAATGGGTATTCAGAGATAAACGCGAATATTGTCTTGTATGTATGTAACGAGAATAATGATAATAAAAAAAGTGAAGGCAACTAAATAAGAGGCAAAAAAAAAAAATAATAAAAAAATAAATAAATGAAAATTTAATAACGTGCGTGGGCACAGATAAAGGGAGAGTATATAAACAGCGAGCGAGTAGGAACTCACGCTGTGAAGCTGGTATATACATTATACACATATAGAATTTTTTTCGCATATATATATATATATATATATATATATATATATAGATATAGTGTTTCGTGATGACCGAGAGAGCCACTGAGTACGATATTCATTCGCGTAATTTGTGTACATATGTATATATACACGCATTTGCAGACAATTTACGTGGCGTATATAGTGCACACACATATACAAAAACACTCGACACAATAATAATAAAACAGCTACTTTTGATTGTGTAGTTGTTTCGTCAGTTATACAAAAAGAAAAGAGGTTGAAAAAAAAATAAATAATAATAATAATAAATAATAAAGATGAAATTGTTTATATTTGCGTGGGCAACTGCGGACTCTACTGGCTGTACAAAAATGAAAAATGGTCAATCTATATAATGAAACAGGAATAAAAATATTGCGGTAGTAATACAATACAAAAAAAAAATAAAAAAAAATTTATTTTGCAAAAATACGAAATAAGAAAAATTTGAGATTTTTTTCAATGATTATCGCAGAAAATTTATACCATGAATGTGACTCATCGTGCGCGAGCCATTCAGCTTCGTGGAAATCAGCGAAAGAGTCGTGACAATAAATAAGGTAAAAGCGTGAAAGGAGTATAGGAGAGGAAGAGAGAGAAGAAAAAAAAAATACATATATAAATATAGAATAAAGGGGATGAAAAAGTGCGGGAGCGAGAAAAGATGCGGTGACCGCCGCGCGTATGTGCCAACGTGCAAGCCGGTTTGCTCCACTTACTTTACTATAAGACTCTCACGATATAGCCAAGTGGCTTGTGACCCTTTATGGACTGTCCAAGCGATATACCTACTATCCACATATGTATTTGTATATATATACATATATATATATATATATATACGGCGCGGGGGACCCCCTTAACTAAGGCTTAAGGGCACTGCTAATAAATTGGTTGGTGCGCGCGATATCAATGCACTCACTGCTCTCTTATGTGCAAACCAGGTATATATATATATATATATTGGATATATACACTAAATAAAACAACTAAGAAAATTCCTGTTTAATCAATATACCTAAATAATAATAAACAAAATCATATACATAATTAATTATCAACCGTGTATTTTTTATACATTAAAGTGTATAATAAGTTGTTGCTTTTTTTTTTTTTTCATTTATTTATTATTTCCTTTTTTTTAACAATTTATTTTAACAATGCCGCAGCAATAGCAGTAAGCAGAAGCATATACTCATATAGCCGGTTGCTTTTTCTTCATTGTTCTGCCCACGTTCTTTACCTTAAGTAGTACAAAAAAAAGTATAAGAGTAAAGTAGAAAAATAAAACAAAAAAAAAAAAAAAAAAGGGAAAGGAAAAAAAAATAAAAAAAAAAAAAAAAAAAAAAAAAAAGTTGACAGCAAAAATTCTCAGTACGTGACTTGTTCAACTGCAGAAAGGAGCTTCTGTGTGTGCAAATACGATTACGTTACATACATCAATTTATATACATATATTTGAACTGGTTACAGTGGATGTTAGAGGTCATTGGGCAGTGGCGATTAATCGTCTAGTTAATTGTAACTTTTACTATCCGTAAGCGTTGAAACTAATTACGTTCACCTGTAGGTTTTAGTGTTTTATCCCACTCTATATACACATATACAACAATTCTATCTGCATATACCAATATATATATATATATATATATATCTATATATATATATACAGTGTATGGATGTATACATAAGGCAGAGCCTGGTTTAGTTGCTCGAATGGTGATCGATGAACGTAGAGAGAAAAGAGCTTCACAGCCTGTTCAATTTATCGCCACAAGAGTTAACTGCTCTCACGCAGTTCACGACTCCCCACAAACATTTATATATATATATATATCGGTGTGTTGGGATCTTATGTGTATTTCCTGACATGCTGAAATGCACGTTTAGCTCTGTAGAACAACGATTCATCGTGCGAGTGCATTAGTCATGAAGAATATAACTTGAATGGCAATACATATTTTCCCATTTTTCCATTTTTTTTATGTCATGATTTGTATCTTTTTTTTTTTCTTTTTTTCTATGTCTTGTTCACTTAAATTTGTTGATTATCAATTGATTTTTCACGGTTTTATTTTGTTTTTGATATTGAATCAATTGCAATAGTGTATGATTTTATTTATTTATTGATTTATTTTTTTTGCATTTATGTTAGTTAACTGTAAGATTGTGATGGTATCATTTAGTATTAAGTGTCATTTACTTACAGTGCAATTAATTTGTTGAAAAATAAACACGTAATACAGGGCATAAAAATAATTTTACAATTCTTCATAATATTTAAGATGGATTTTCATTTTCTTATTTGATACAATATGCCAATATTTATGAAATATTATAATCGATTTCATTTTATTTATAACATAGTGTTTGAATAAAATTATCGGATAAATTATTGAGATATCAGAGACTGTATAATTGCATAAGTAATGGATGAATTGAGTAAAACAAAAATATTCACTCAACTAAATGTTGAGTACTTGACTTTGGAATGCTTAGACGTTTTTTTTTTTTTTTTATCGAATGTATTGCATGGTGTCACATAATTTTTCATTACACATAGAATCAACTGTTTCTTCCGCAATTTCTTCTCTCTCACTTTATTACAGTCTCTCTTTCCATGACTATTATCACTTTTCTTCATCAGTTGTATAGGCTATAAAGCCATTTATGTTATCGAATGCTGATGGCTCCGGTTCATCCACATCCCTTAAATGGGACATACACACACACACACACACACACACACTCGCTTGGGAATTGAAGTTGATGCGCGGACTTGAAGTCGCTTCTTGATCGTGGGATCGTGTCATTTAGCAAATGATTCAACATTATAACTAAACAATGCCCACATTGTCTCATAGTACAATACAATCAATTTTATTTTTAACTTACATAACAATTTATTTCACTGATGTTTATAAATTACCAATAGAAAAAAAAATTACAGCTATAATGAGGACACAATTATATTTTATGAAAATATAATTGTGGCCTCATCATAAATAAAATAGTAATTTCAATTATTTTTCATATATTTTGGCTAATAAATATAGAAGATAATCATTGTCATTTGGTTGTGGCTATGGAATGAGTAGTATACTACTACTTATTATATATGTCGAGTGGTGACTACCTCTATATTCAGTGTCTAAATCACTGTATAATATCTGTGTGATTCGGAGCAGTCAGACATAGCACGTGCTTGCACCATAAATATTTAACTATAGAAATGTTTGTGGATTTTTTTTTACTCTTTTCCCCAGTCGTTTCCTCGTTTACTCACATTTGCTTTATTATTCCTTTTCTCCTCTCGTTATTGTTCTGTGTCTCGCTTATTCTTTCTCGTTCCTCTTCCATCTTTTTCGTTTTCTCCTTTTTTCTCTCCACCATATAATGCACACAAGCACAAACGTTACAGTCAGTCATTTCTTTCACGTTTCAGTTTTTTTATTTTATTTTTTTCTCTTTCATCTTCTTCTTTTTCTTGAACATTTATGTACTTTAAATTTCTCTCATTTTATTTATTTATTTATTTTTTCTCTTCTTTCGTTCTTTTTAGCCTTTTTATTTTGTGTGTCTTCTTTCGCCCGCACATAACAAGAAGCACATCGCCAACCAGCACGGCTCGTTGAGTCTCGGACGACACGTCGCCGATTGGTTGCAGGGAGAATGAAGCGAGTGCGCAAGTCAAACATTTGGAGAATGTCTCGCCAAGAGAGGTAGAGAGAGAGAACCAATGTATATATACCCCACACACATGTATATATATATATATATGAAAGAGTGAAATAATCGTGAGACCCAAAGCTCCACACCCACGGGAATGATGCAGAAACCAATTTATTTCACACAGACAAATCTTCCATTTCTGTTTTCATTTTTTTTCTTTTCGCAACATCTACAGATCAAAAAAAAAAAGAGCAAAAAAATAAATAAATAAATAAATTTACAATTAAATTTCAGTCAATTAAACTGTGCGATGTTTTATATATATATCTACAATTGCGTGCCAAGTTGGAAGAAAAAAATTTCTTTTGTATCAATGATAATGATGCGACAATTGGCAGCGAGATAATAGCCCGTGTGTTTGCGCTTGATATAGTCAGATGAATCGTGAATGTTCCGAAGACAATTCCTTAAATGGTTCGAAACCAAACACAGAGACATATATACATGTATATACAGTGGTCTGTCGCACACCCCTAGCGGTATATCGTCGACTTGCGATCTGTCTTTATGACCGAAAGTGGGCGTCGTCGCATTGCAGAAGACAACGAGAAACAACGCGACGTGAATGTGGAATAAATAAATGGGAAATAAAAAAATGGTGATGAAGAAGATGAAGAAGACGAGGAGGAAGGAATGAAATGAAAATAAACATAAAACTGAATAAGTGCAGAGACGAAAGATATATATATATATATATATATATGCGTACATATCGATAGGCTCGTAAATTTTTTTTCACTTGTCCATTCTCCATCGCGATATTATTCGATTACTGTTTGGTTTTATTGAATTCTTATTTATTGTAAACACTTTTCAGTGCCAATGTTGTAAGAGAAATTGATAAAATTTAACAGTGAATATAATATAAATTTTTTTTCATATGGGAATTTTATTATAAATTATTTTGAGATAATATCGTGAGATAATTTTGTTTTATTACAAATATTTTTAATATCTGATTTAAAGTTTGATGATCATTCTTCTGTGTATTATTACACGAATTTGTGTGGGTTATATTTTTTTATTTATTTTTTTTTCCATTATAATTTTCATCATTATTTATTTATTTTTTTTTTCCTGTTCTTTTTCTTCCTCATCATTTATCGCAGTTTAAAATCTTTTGTCAGCGTATTGTATGAATAAAAGTGCGTTATGAAGGGTATTATGAATGACTTGGACACAGAGGGATTGAGCTTGCGTTTGTGGAATGTGTATATGAATGAGTGGGCAGATGGAGCGGGCGCGCGCGCGCGCCACGCCGCCCCGTGTATTCAAGGAACAAAGGAACTTCCAAGTTGTATATCCTTGGCACCATCTTACACATCTCTCGCCTCATAAATTAATTATTCTCCCTATATATAATAGGTTAAATAATAATAATAATAAAAGACATCCATCGGACAATCGCACTTGAAAAATCATTATACAGTAGATTGAAAATTAAATAGTAGAAAAATAAAAAGTAATAATTGTCAAATGGGAAATAAAAATATACTTGCATTGTTAGTTTGGATATTGAATTAATTTTTCACTTCCTTTTTTTTTTGCTTTTGTTTTTTATTTCAGGTTTATCAAATTGAAAATGTTATTGTGAAGGCTGCAAATTCACCGCGACCGGCCGCGTGGGTTCTTGAAAGATCGATTGATGGTGAGGAATTTCGTGCGTGGCAATATTATGCACCGAGTGACGAGGAGTGTTGGACCAAGTATTCAGTTCCGCCTGTCACAAAACCCATTTATGTCAGCGATGACGAGGTCATCTGTACGAGTATGTACTCTAGACAAACACCAATGGAGAATGGAGAGGTAATATAAACAAAAATTTCTTTATTTATTTGATATATAAATAATAAAAAAATATATTTTTTTCTTTTATCGTCATTTCAATTTATTCATTGAATAATTTCCGTACATAAAACATTCAATAGAAAATCATAAATTAATTAATAGATATATATATATATTTTTGGCGAATTAATTGATCATTTCACAATTTATATTTTGATTTGTTAATTATTTATTTATTTATCCGCTCATTTTTGTAAGTGTTGTCTTTTTATTGTAAGACATTGAAAATTTTTTAAAGCCTTACTGTACCTAATATTGCTTGGATATACGATACAAAGATCCGACCTCTTTTTTTTTGTCGCTTGGTCGTCTTTGCGCACGTACCGTAATACACAGAAGCGTAAAAATTGCGTGCCAACCCCCTTTGGCCATGGTGGCGCGCGTGCGCATACGTGAGATCCCTTACAAGGGCCGGCATCAACAACCATAAATGGCCGGAATGTATAGGGAACTCGCGTTCGTTTTTGTTATTTGACTCGCTTCTCTCGTTTTCACTTGGCGTTACCATATAATACATTCTCTCCCTTTCATTTCTCTTTTCCTTATAATACCTACTCTATATATGTATATGTAGTATACAATATACACTGTCAACATAAAGAATATACATTTTTATTTAGTTGTTTTCTTGTTGTTCATTTCACCCCAATGTATCCAATGACTTTTATTTATTTATTATTTTTTTTTTTTTTTTGATGGATCATATTTTTCTAACGGAAATATTTGTGATTAAATTGAATTTGTTCTTTATTATATTTCACATAGCAGTATATATATATATATATATATATATATACATATATATACATGAGAAACGGTGAGAGTAAATTTATTTTTATGTTTATTGCAAGGTTGAATTAACAGCGAAATTGATTGCAATTGAGTGAAGAGATTTTCGAAATTCAACGAAAAATAAAAAATTAATTAATTTCGAAGGAAAAACTTTATTTGACATATACAAAATGGGTGGGCGTGTCTCAGTGTACCAAAAATGATCGCATCGTTATTCCGTATTAGGCATTGCAGTCTCCATTTACGATCGTGCACCACCCTCATTTTTTATTTTTGCTTTTAATTTCTTCAGCGGCACCATTCACGGATGATTCACATTGGGTCCTTGTATAACTATGTATATACATTTTTTTATTTGCTCCACATATATGTATGTTAACATGTAATATATACCTGTGTAAAATGAATCCTTGATCGTAATAAAGAAATATTACAATAAATAATGAATACAGAAATGAATTCATAACAAATATCCAATTTAACAATAATCATTTATTATTTTATTGTGATATATCATTTAATTTTTCAGATTCATACACATTTGTTGAATGGACGACCTGGCGCCCAAAATCACAGTGAGACACTTCATGAATTCACTAAAGCACGATATGTTCGATTGAGACTGCAAGATTTACGACAAAGTAACGGGGCAATTGTCGATCCACGACGTGCATTTTATTCTATTAAAGAAATCAGCATTGGTGGCCGTTGTTTGTGCTCAGGTCATGCGGCACGTTGTCGTTACAGCGTTCGCCATGGGGTAATTACCACATTACAATAATAATATAAATGAAAAGGGAAGAAAATCAAGCAAAAAATCGAATAGAAAAGAGAATAAGAATAATTGAAAACTTATCGCTACAGTAAACAGATATTTTTGCAATATTTTTAAATGAACATTCACATATATTTACAGCAAGTTCATTTAATACCGTAGATGGCAACAACTTTGCATAAAATAATTGCGTAAAATTCTTACAAGGCGTGAGAAGAATTATTTCCATACTCACAGAATATATGAAATAAAAATTGCAATGGAGTCGAATTGATTTCATAAATAAACAGGTTGATGGTGAAGTGACTTTTGAATGATTTATAATTGTTGCTCAATGTTTCGATATTTGATATATAATGTACAAATTTACATTGACATTAATTACTATTGTCCATATGGTGGTTGTACATTAGACTTTGCGGGATCTTCAGTTCAAGAGTTTAAAGAGTTTGCGTGTGTAACATTGCACATTTAACGAATATGGTCATTGCCATAGTTGTCTTATCTTCTGTTATTCTCTCCCTTTTTCTTCTCTCCTTCTATATATATATATATATATATTTATATATATATATTTATTATATACTTTTAAATTGAACGTGGTTGGTTGTGTGTTCCCCTGCACTGCAGCACCAACTTGAGAAAGTTCTCGCTCGCGGTCATCGGTCACGATCGCGCTCGTGTTCAATATGAGAGAAAAAAAAAAGGTGAGACAAGGAGAGACAGGGATTAAAGAAGCCGAGGAGATCAAACAGTTGGACCGACTTGCAAACGTATATGCACAGTTGATTTATTTTATTTGTATTATTGTGGCAATTGGAAAACATAAAAAGAGAAAAAAAATAAATTAAATGTGAATTTATGTACTTATATAAATTTCCAAATAATTTTTTAAAATCGCATTGCAATGAAAAATAAATGCGAGAACTTCTTATAAGATAATCGTGAAGTTTTCAGGTTAATTCCTGTTATTTAGATGAGGAGTTTTAAAAACACTTTTATTTTTTAGTATTTTATGTTGAATGTAATGTAATCGAATCAGTTTTTGAAGTTGTTTGGATTGTGGCGATGACGATCAATGGATAAATTTATGCTGCATTGTGATCATTGATCAAATTTTTGTCTTCACCTTTTTTTTTTTCATCATTCACAAGAATCTCAGGCATTTCATCAAAATCGTATTAGGACATCTAATCATAACTTTATATTCATTCATCGTGCAACGATATTTCAATTAATTTACAACATATAAAGAATAAAAAAAATTGATTGGACAAAAATTCAATGAATTATCGCATACAATTAACCATTTTCACGAATGTTATGTACAACATAAACTCATAAATAAACAATAATTCGCCGTAGTTTATACATTTACTCTTTCAATATTTAACAACCGAACAATTTACAATATAAACACTATGAAATTACTGTATACATATAGTTCACAATACATATTCACATCTATAAATATATATAATAGATAAATGTCTAGCGTAGCTAATACAATATAATGTGCGCACAGTAAAATGGAGTTTCATGGAAATTTGTAACTGCACAGTGAAATTATACGAGCAAAATATCGCAAGTTATATGCACATTTATATGAACTTACTACGTAAACTAAGACAGTGTACGTAATGAAAATTCTTTCTTGACATTTATTAATTTATTGTACACAAAAGAGACAATGTCAGTGGCCACTTAACCAATTGTGTACACTCATATTTTAATATACATATCTATTTATATATATATATATATATATATATATATAATATAGTAAATAATTTTATTACTCTACTTTAGAAACAACTGTCTTGGAGGAAGAGAAGAGTCTACTGCTATTTCCTTTCTATCATTAGCCTCAAACATTACTGGCTTGATAGTATAGATATATAGCTGTGTCATTATTTTCTTTATGTATAAGTAGAGTGAATTGTCTATACCAAGTTATATACCTACGCTCGTATGGGTACACTGATATTTATTTGGAACATTTTAGCCATACGATATTATTTTATTCTATTTTTCATTTATACATTGTAATGGGAATGTAATGGAAAAAAAAAGTAATTAGATACTAGACAAATTCAATTTCATCAAAATGAATTGTGCAATTACTTTACTATATCCTTTTAAATAGTTTTTGTATACGGAATAGTTGAAGCACTTCTCTTCATATAGTCATCAGGATAATTCTCTCTTCAACGTCAATCCAATAGAATTGGCGACATCCGCCGGAAATGAGTAACTGTATTGCTATAATACTCTATTATATTTATTATACACTCGTGATTATCCACCTTTCTCATTTTTTTTTATTCGCCTGCATATGCAAACATTTAAAATTATTATGTATACATATTTAATATCAAAGATATTAATTATTATTGTTTATTTATTTTATTTATTTTTATTTTTATTTTTTTTTTGTCGTTTAGCATCAAGAGTGCGAATGCGAGCGTCATACGTGTGGCGAGAGTTGTGAAAAGTGTTGTCCAATGTACAATCAAATTGCGTGGAAACATGGCACAGCTGGCAAAGGTTTTCATTGTGAAAAATGCAATTGCCATGGCCATGCCAATTCATGTAGATACGATCCCGAAATTGCCGATCGACAAATGTCTATTGATATACGTGGAAAATATCGCGGTGGTGGCGTTTGTATTAATTGCACGGTAATATATTTTATTATCAAACAAAGATTAAATATAAAAAAAATTTATATTAATTAAAAAAAAAAAAATAAAATATTTGATATAATTAATTATTTCAGGATCATACAACGGGAATTAACTGCGAAAAATGTCAAATTGGATACTATCGGCCACATGATATTCCAACAGATGATCCACAGCCTTGCATACCGTGCGATCATTGCAATATGAAAGGAAGCACTGGCTTTTGTACACCAGACGATACTTATCCAGGAAAGGTATAATAATACACTTAAGCTGCTTTATCAATTATAAAATGCATCACTTAATTACTATTGCTAGATTGAGTAGTTTCGAGAGGAGAAAAACAAAAAGAAAATTATCATATCTCCTTTTTTTTTTTTCTTTATAGGTAGCTGGCGCCTGCGAGTGTAAACCTGGTTTCTCTGGATATAAATGCGATCAATGTGCTGCGGGCTATCGACAATTTCCCGATTGCATGCCATGCCCATGCGACTCACGCGGTATATTACCGTCACACGATTGCGAGGGCGATTGTTTATGTAAAGCCAATGTCAATGGTGAATTTTGTGACGAATGTAAACCTGGATATTTTTCATTGACACGTGATAATATTGATGGATGTCAAAAATGCGATTGTTTTGATGTAGCAAATGAGTGTCGTGCAGCAAAAATTATTTACGAATCGGTAAGGAATCCATAGAAAAATATTCATATGGCATTATCAATTAATTAAATATTAATTAGAATTTATTGAAAAAAGACGTGTGATTAAATGGAGGATGAATAACAAATTATTCAAATATTTGTATATGTAATGTGAATGTAATTGTGGATGAGATGATAAAGATTGTGAATGATTCTTTAACGACACGATCGCCGTTAGAAGATGAACTGGATAAGCGCAAGCCTATCACACTGCTATCGGCAATGTCTGTAGTATTGAATGTAAGAGAATGAGAGAGAACGACAGACACTTATCCATAATTACACCGTTGCATGAAACGACTCTCGATTTAATGGCAGAGTAAGATAAACGAGGGTGGACATCTTGTCCTCTATGTGATTTTCCATGTTATTATTACTTCAACGCCCCGAATGAAAATGTGTTGTGCATGATTTCACGCGGTAATATTAGCATTTAACCATAAAATTAAGTGAATAGAAAAAAAAAACAAATGGTAGAAAAAATTGTGGGAGCATTTACACGAAACAATTAATTATAATTTTATATACTTTTCAATACACTGCAGATTTCTACATTGAATGATTGGCGTGTGACAGATATAAATGCATCGAGGCCAGTTGTACCAAGTTTGGATTCTGATAATGGCTGGTTAACACTTGCTTCATTTGAAGTTGAATATCACAGTGCATTTTGGCTCGCTCCAAAAATCTACACTGGAAATCGTCTGTCTTCGTATGGAAGCAATCTCACTTATGCTGTTACATGGATTGTTATGAGAGGCGATACAAGTGGTAAACCGACAAGCGAACCCAACATTATTCTCGTGGTAAATTTATTGCTTACTCTATGCATATATTGAATCTATATAAAGGTATGCATGTGAGTGTATGCAACGCACTCATGGTATACAATCAATATCCAATCATCGTTAAATGAATTTACATATTATTGATGATATTGAAATATGTATGTTGACAGGGAAAGAATGGAATGCGAATTGCGTATGGTGAGGAGCAATATGGTGGTCAGGAAGCCGAAATTTCTATTCCATTGCAGGAGCAAGGATGGTACCATATGCGAAATGATATGCAAGATATTCCAACGAGATTGAGAAGAACTGAATATCGCGGTGATCCAGTAACACGTTCGCAATTGCTTCGTGTATTGTCAGACGTGAAATATTTTATGATACGCGCGCAATATCATTCCGAGCAAGTTGAGGGAAATTTGTTGTCGGTTACGTTACCAATTGGTGAACGTTCTGAAAGTGGTAGTGAAAGTATGGTGGAACAGTGCGATTGTCCAATTGGATATACTGGATTATCATGTGAAAATTGTGCATGGGGTTATGTTAAACATTTTACTAACGGCACTGACCATCAGAATCATCATGTTTGTGTTAAATGCGATTGCAATGGACACGCCGGATCATGCGATCTTGTTATGGGTGAATGTACCGTAAGTATTTCTGCTTTATCGACAATGAGTAAAGTTGAAAAATGTTTGTTAGATCGATAAATCGATATATAACTGAGTGCCGATTCAATTGATCGACAATTGATTAAGTCAATTTAATTATTAAATATTGACATTGTTATTGTTCATTTTTGTATTTATTATAATTATTAATATTTTTTTTTTTTTTGGCTTTAAAGATTTGTGAGCATCATACAATAGGACCAAAATGTGATCGTTGTGCGTTAGGTTATTATGGCGACGCTACACGAGGTACTCGAAATGACTGCAAAAAATGTGCTTGTCCACTTGTGGATGAATCCAATCAATTCAGTCCAAATTGTCAATTGGATGATCCAAAAAATCCACATGGAAATTATGTTTGTACTCAGTGTCCTGTTGGTTACACCGGTGATCACTGTGAAAGGTAAATATTTCATATTTATTAGGTTAATGAATTCTATTATTGATGCAATTTATTGAATTTGACTTTTATTTCTAATTGAATTTAAAAAAAAAACAACATAGTTGTGACATTGGTTACTTTGGTAATCCAACGATGCTCGGTGGGACATGCGAACCTTGTCCATGCAATGGAGGTACATGCGATCAAGAAACTGGTCGTTGTCTTGAATGCCGAGGTAACACAGAGGGTTGGAAATGTGATAAATGCAAAGAGGCACACTATGGAAATCCATTGGAGCAAAATTGTCTACGTAAATATTTATGTTGATTTAAAATAATTAAACAATTGACAGAAACCACACACATTATTAATGTATGATATATTTTTTTTTATCACACACACAGCATGCAATTGCAATCTAAATGGAAGCAGTTCGAGTTTATGTGACTCAATCAACGGTCAATGTTTGTGTCGTCCGTTGTTTAATGGTCGCGATTGCTCTAGATGCATTGATGGTTACGGAAATGTCAGCGCTGGTTGTCAGGAGTGTGACTGTGGCATTGGTGCTATAAACAAGAGTTGCAATCCCATCACTGGTTCTTGTTTATGTGCGCCCGGAATTATTGGCAATCGTTGTGAACAGTGTGATGTTGATCATTATGGACTGTCAACGAATGGCTGTGTGGGTAAGTGTATAAAAATTTCTATTTTACCTGTTCATTTTTGATCTTTATCCACAAAAGAATGATCAGTTATGTTGGAAGGATCGTGTGGCAAGTCGGGGTGTTGGACTGTGGCCTCAATACCACTTTTCACATCCTCTTTTGTGTCAATCGTACGAATTTATTTTTTGTTTTCATTTCATTTTTTACTTTCTATTTTTTTTTTTCTTCCTCACCATTACCACAAACCTTCGTTTCCTTTCGTCGTCTTCTGTATACTGTAAATGTAGACTGACCCTCGTCCTCGTCTCCAATCCAAATGAATATAACTTGGACGTCTGTCTTCCTACGCGTGCGTGAACCAACTCTCCCACGCATAAACGATGAAATTAACCAGTTTGAATACATCAATAAATAATCCGCGTTTTGCACCCAAAGACTCGCGTGATATTATATAGAAATTAGTTAATAATAATTGTCGTTTTATACATTAATTACCAATTATTATTTCGAACGGCATACTACATAATTATTATTATCCCTATTCAATTTAATAGCTCCAGAGATGAACAGATAAATGTTTAGACACTTGAAATACAAATCGTGAAACTCAAAACAAAAAACCCAATAGATAAATAACAAATCTGCTGATTTGTTTCTTAAAAGAATAATAATTTAATGTGTACATTGCTGCATTACATATTTGAAATAGAACGAGTTCATTAAAGCTAAATATACAGTCGCATAAATAACAGTTTACACTACGGTGTGAATTAAATTATATATATAGATATACATATGTATGAAGGGTATAAATGAATAAGTCGTGTACTCCATATATACATATATATATATGTATAAAGGAGCAAAAACTCCTGTTTGAATCTAGTGTAGACGTCAGCAGACGACTCGTTTGAGATGTTAATGAACCTCCTACGAGACAGAGTGACCAAAGAGAGATGAGATGGAGAGTCCCTGTGGCTTTTCACCTTCTTATTCTCACCTTCTAAATGATACGCTCCGTTACATACGCGGCATCCCACGTGCTTGTTCGCTTGTAAATATCTATATATACATATATATATACACACGATATAGTAGTATATGGGTAGAATCTATCTTTCCAGGTGCTCTCACGTCAACTCCATTAAATCATAATGACTCATTCATACAGTTGTAATTGAACGACAATTTACATGAGGAATTTCAATAAAATCATCACTCACTTCTTTCATCTACATTTTCAATTATCATATATAATTTTTTTTTAATCCCTTCATTTTGTTATTTCTGATTGTATCATGTGTATGTTTGATATAATATTTTTTTCTTTTTTATTAATTAATTGTATTGAGCGTCAATGATGGCTTACCACTTGTGAATTTTATTTAAACAATGATAAATTTATTTCGTGAATTATTACTTGAGTGATAATTAAATATTTAATATCTTTGGAGAGAGTGGGTGTAAGTTCATTCGATACTCTTCCATTCTTTTTTCCACTGTTATTTTTTTTTTTCTTCTTTCTCGTCTCAACGTCGTTGAAGACGTGTCGACGGGTCAATATCCATATATATTTTATAATATACATGTACCTATGAAGGACTGTAGAGAATTAAGAATAATTTGAAAATAAATAATGAAATATATATATACATATAATGAACGTTTATAATTAGCTGTCGGCAAATCAACAAAAATCTTTCACTTTTATCCCTCACGCTATGAACTTTAAGATCATGACGTGCCAGAAAATTATTAAATGCACATTTCATGCGCATAATTTTTCACGTGAATATATACACTTATGGTTTCCTGTGTATGTGAATATAATAATTTTGCAGTGTAATATTGAGTGTATGAAATGTTTCGCGACATTTTATAAAATTTTCATTTACGCCTTGGTGGGGTGCCCCTGCTGCGTGCGGATGAATTTATATCTGAGCTTGCATTTCCAGTGGTGCCACCACATACTATTTTCTATTACATATCTATGCCTTAATTTGTATAAGCGTCAAAGCATTTCTTATAAACAAAAAAAAGTATATATATATATATATATATATATATTCCATGTCTCTGTTACTTGATAAATTATTTCTCTCAATATTGACATTGACGATGTTGTGAATATTTTTCAATGACATTTAATAATTAATTGCCATTGTATAATTCTCCTGACTTGTCGTTATAAACTCGAGCACTTTATTTATTTCGTTGCAATCGAGATTGTCGCGTAGGTGGACACTTTTATATTGAATTAGTATTAGTATATATAAATATCTATGTGTGTGCATATATTTATATATAGTTAGTGGGTTATATATAGAAGGTATGTGACCTGTCAGGATAAATCTTGTGAGCAATTTGATCAACGTGAGATTTCCTGCTGATGGTCGCAAATAAAATTGTGAAAACGTTTATTTACATACACATTCATGTATTTATATATTATAACACAAATAAATAAACAAATAAATAAATAGATAAATTTCAATCTTGAGAAAGTTGATGGGGAAAAAAAAAAAAAATTAATAAAAAACAAAAAAGTTGCATCGATTGAATTCTTTTTGATTATATCAACACATTGAGCGCCGAGAGAATCATTATGTTATTATAGCGATTTCAAATGTTGATTTACAATACAAAATTGAGGTTAAGAATTATTCAAATAACATTTCATTTACAAATATATATGTATAAATATTTATACTATGTAAAGGTTTCATGACCTGACTCTGTCCGGGTGACATCGGTTGTAGGTTTTCTTCTACATGATATTGCACACAACTATCATACACTTTTCGATTTATAATCGTACAGACACACTTTCTTCATGCGCTCCAATACATACAATATCATTTGCAATTGCTTCAGCATGCATGGCTTTGTGCTATCAAACGTTTATATCAATATCGCAAAGTGGCAATGATAAATAAACATATGAGAAAATGATACAATAACAGTAAAAGAGAAAGAAGAAAAAAATATAAAAATAAATAAATATATATTTTTTGCCTTTTCAATGTGAATTTAATGTTGTTTGAATTTAATATATCTGACGATCAACAAACGTCGATAAACCGAGTACGGTCATGCGGAGGCAAGATTGCAGAGTGAACAAGGAGAGAAATATATAAATCCCTTTGATTCATTCTCTTATTCACTCTCTCTCTCTCTCCCTCTCTCTCTCTTTCTCATCCCTAGCATTCGTATATTTTCTCTCCTTTTGTTTGTGCTGTGATTGCGAATATAAGGCGGCAAATCTGTGTGTGTGTGTGTGCATGTGTGGTCGTGCGTTAAATTTGGTATAGCCTCGACAAAGCGGCTCTGTGTCACACACAAAAACTCACCGAGTCCACGAACGGAATGTAGTTTTGTCGAAACATTCGACGTTCAGACAATTCGATTGCACGCCCAAAGATACACTGCGACATTGTCAAGCTTCAGTGAATTTTTATTTCCACTCTTTTGTAGACTGTACGATCATTACCATGTGATTTCCATTTTTTTGATTTTTTTTTTTTTTTGTAAATATTTATCTTCACTTACAATCACCATATGACAATGAAATTAAATTATTTCAATATAGAGAGAGAGAAAAAGGTGTGTTATCAAATTAAATCGACTAATTTATCCTTATTATTGCCGCCTATTTTTTTTTTTTTTTTTTTTTTTTTCATCTGTGATAATTCAAGTCGTTTGTTTTGAAAAGCATTTTTTTCCACTCTCTTTTGCTCTTTTCACCTTGCTGGTGAGCACGTACACTGGCTAATGATGCAATCGGCCCATCAGATATATACCTACCAAGTCTTGACTCCCTATCCTCTTTTCCTCTCCACTCTATCTATCTCTTTACGCTCGTTTCTTGATTTACTTGCAGTGTGTGTGCTCTCCTTATATTCCCTTTGCACTCACCTGACTGACGCGTGGGCCGATTTCGTAATGGGGGTATAAATATATATATATATATATATATATACACGCACATGTTTCTACAATATATCTTTTCACTTCCTCTCTTTCGCTTCTTAAGTCTCAGGAAATCTTGCGCGATAATATCAAACAATATTTTTTTATTCTTTAATTTTTTTTTTTTTTTCCTCTTCATGCGCTCACTCGTTTGGCCACTACTGCACGATATATCTCAACACCTGGAGAGTTTACCTCTCGTAATACATTCGCCATTGCAAATAATTCACCCAGCTTTCCATTCATACCAACCAGTAGAAAACGAAAAAAAAAAAAAATTATTTCAATGTATAAAATGAAATTTGTCGGCTTTATAAATTCAATTCAATTATGTTTGTGAATATGAATTTTAAATTGCTCAATTGAGTTATAAATAATAATTTTTTTTTTTTTTTCTTCGGAGTAAATAAACAATCAGAAGTATATATATAGATATATCTATATATCTTTTACTATCATATGAACGTGCAAGTTTGCCGACAAAGTCACAAACAATAAAAACATTATAAAATGTAACCATAAAGTGTGCCATATGCAAGTACCTACAACATCGTTCTCTTTCACTATATATCTTTGTCTTTCAAAAGCCGATGTCACACGATGCATACCGATTTTCATCCATGTATATAAATACATACATATATATATATAAATGTAAAGCAATAGAATGACTGAGTGGTTGGAATGGACACAATGAAGCAAGTGCTTAGATATCATCGACTCACGTTACGCGATCATTCTCAAATGCACTTCACATACCACATAACTTATCAAACGTTCTTTATATATTAAACAACGAAAACAATCTGACGTGATTATTAATCAAAATATTTATAACAGAAGTATAATGAGCGGAGTAACATGACAAGCGGGGGAAAAAAATATATAAATATATATATATATATATATATATATATATTATTTATACATGACTTTATTGATATATAGTTGAAAATAAATAGTTCAATAAAATAGATGTGATAATTGATTTGAAGATAAAAAATATAAACTCACACTCAATATATAATAAAGTGATTTTCAAACCTATAATTTGCGATCATTACTTTTATTGAATTCAATCGTGTGTAATATAGAGTGTGCATTGAGAGGGTTTGTTGTTCCAGTCAAGTTGGTATAGCTTAGTAGACTAGACATAAATATATATATATATATATGTTGCTATACCTGGTGCGCGTATGGACTGATCGAAGATAACGAATATATATGGGGCTGCCGAGGGAGGCTCGCCATCTTGTATATGACTGAGAGCACCACGTGCAATTGCAATTGCTCAGTCCATCAACAATAAAATTCTCTTTCATATCATTATATTATACTTAGTGTGTTCATTTTTTATTCTAAACATTTATTCAGACAAACACATGTTTGAATTAAATAAATATTCACATGATATTTATAAAAAATAAATATTCAATTGAATATTTATTTTTTTGTTGGATAAACTGGCAATTATTGGAAGACGTAATTGCAATAATTATCCGTCAAGTGTGCATACGAAAATACCATAGTTTTATTTCATTTTTTATATGACATTTTTGTCAATATATCTATGTAATAAAATTGCAAATATTTTTATTACATTAAATTAATCTTCCATATGTACATATATATATTTTTTATTATTCCATTTATTTCATTAAACGATTTGTAATGAGTTTGGTTGAAATTGAAACTCCATTAGTGCCGCGCTATCTTTACATTCATATCGTATAACAACCCGAGAGCTGCAGCACTGTCACAAATGCAGTGCTATCACACACATTCACACACACACATATGCATGTGTTTGTCTCTCTTTCTATCTCCATATATCGTGATGCCATGCAATTATATCTATATATACACATTATATCCATACAAACTATAAAAATAAACACCGTTAAAACATTTCACTATTTTGCAATTTACATGTTAATATTTATACATGTATAATTACGCTTAATCAAGTGTGCAAAGTCAGTTAATTAAATCTATTCTTGTCAATCACTCCTACGATATGAAATTTTTTTTTATTCTTTCTTAATTGAATTTTAATATTATTATCAATTAAATCAAATTTTCGTGTGAGAGTGCTGCTGTCTTTAGTATACTCACACATATCATACTGATGTAAATGTAATAATTTATTAATTATTTTTGAACATGTTTTGCGTGCACGCGCAAATTTTTTTCCCTTTTTTTTTTTGTTATTTTTTCATTTTATCATCAGATATTGATCACTCTTTTTTCATGTCAATGGGGAATGTTGATATAAAACCTGGTAAATTAATATACAACACGAATATAGTTTGGATTAAGTCCTGAGAAATATATATCGCGAGTCAATCAGCGTATACAGAAATAAAAGGACTTTACTTGTGTACTGTACACAAATATATGTATATAACTTAGCATTTAATGTCTAAGCAATAACGGTTATCACATTATCCGGGTTTACGTACACGGATTATATACAAAATATATAACTCCACGTCCATTGCTAAAGTCCAGAGGAATTTCATGTTTATGTAACGAGCTCATGTTACAAACGAGTTCAACTTCAAGCTACCGTTGCTCCTTCAACTTTGTTTATCCCAATATTTTTTATATCTATCTATTATAGTACACCATAATATTTTATATATGGCTGAACGTCATTTGTATATGGAGTCTACAAACAATAATATATTTCTCAACTTCTTGTATTCAACATATTGTATTGAAAATAGCATATTTTTCAATTTAAATATTATTATTCACTTTTAAATAAAATTCACCATGGGTTTCAATAATTAATAATGGATTTATTATTTATATTAAAGATCTACGTTGGTAATATCAGTTATTAATATTATGAAGCAACTGTGGCAATGAAAATTAACTTAATGCGTCACAGTTACTATTTAATGTAGAATTATTATTAAAATACTATTCTAATTCATTGCAATTGCAAATCAAATGCTATATAATATTGTGATGTACTCCATAATATTTTATAGGTTATAGGAACATTTATGAGTGGTTGGAAGTCAATTTTAAATGGCTGGTACATTTTGCATATATATTTTATTTATTTATTTATTTTTTTGTTTTTTTACTGTTACATACCATCATTCAGATACATTAGTTGCGATGTATATCCGAACGCCTTCAACTTATGGTACAAATAAAATTTATGTCTAGTTATAATCCCCAAACGATCGACCAGGTAGGTATACGGTGTGTAGTATATGCATTAAACTTGTATAGCAGAGTCAAAAACAAAAAAAGAAAAGGAGTCGATTCATGTACATAAGTACTCAAACCCATATGTATACTAAACACATTTATACACCTGTATTTCCAAGTTGAAGTCCTTAATGTCAATTTATATGGTGAAGCGAAGCAGAATGGTGTCTACAATAAATTATCGTTTTCTGATCATTACTTTATGTATGCCCATGTTGAAATTTTAGTGGGAAAAATTTTCCATCACTTTTATTCTAGATAATTTGAAAAAAATTGTAGTAATATTTTATATGATAAATAATGTGTCTATAATTATTCGTCTTATTTGGAATTTAGATAAAAATAACGAGCTGAAAATATACAAAATAAAAACAAAAAATTATGTTTGACGTAGCATAGGATTAAGGATTAATTAATTAAGATCATTTATTTTGTCGAGTCAGAGAAAATTACTGGGAGGTATATATAATGTCTACTCTATACGCCATTATATCGTGTATACCTATACAGATATTCAAGTGCGTGCGAGCCGGTTTGACGCCTAATCCAACGTTTGCAATCCTCAGCGAAAAGCTCGAGTGAGAGCGACGTGAGAAAATGTGTTTGGATGGAACGCGGTAGAACTGACACCCCGTTGACCCTGGTCAACAACTCTACTGTAATTCACGCAGCGAATGTACATTTTCTTCCTCCATTCAATGATGAATATATACATCTGCATTTCATAGCATCTGCATCAATTTATATTTTGCAATGTGTTTGTTCACGTTAAACAATTTGAATTAACAAGACATCAAGAAAAAAAAATTGATTCTATATTTTTTTTTTTTTTTTCTTTTCGTAAATAAATATTTTCAAATGTGAATATTGATTCGAAAGTATTACACAGTGTGTTCGGACAAACTTGAACAATATATCAAGCTTGTTAATAATAATAATAATAATGTGCGTTAGATTTTTATTAATGGCAATTGACGAATTAAATGGCGTGTTAATGAGCGCGTTGAATTCATGGAATGAATGAGTAGTGAAGACAAACACATCCAACTTGTTACTCAATATGATTTATGCTCATACTCGTGTACTGAGATTTATGTTTGTGCCATTTTACCTCGGTTCATACTCAGCTAATTGTGCGTCATATATGTCAGTGGCGATGTGTCATTTATCACGGTCAATTTGGCCCATTGTTTCAAATAACAATTCAATCATTCAATAATACCACTTTCAACTTCCGGCAGCATTAATAAAATGGAAAATAAATTTTTCCCTTCAAACATTTAAATATCCGAATCAAATATTATTTGTATAAAACATAAATTTGTACGATAAATTGATATTTTGAATTGTATTTAATGATTTGCCACAAAGATAATTCTAGAATTGAGTGTCGAGGTATCATAATAGACAGTAATAAAACTTTATTTGAAATATCAAATGGTATTAGAAAGTCTTGGAGGAAATGTTCGATTGTTGTTGCAGGAACACATTAAAAATAATCTTTGCACAGTTCAATATATTAAGGATAGAGAATGGTCATAAACTGCATGCTGAAAAATAATGAAAACTGGTAGTAATTATTGTGTTGCTGTTCGTTAAAGTGTATGCAATATTCTCTCAAAGTTTTTACAGTGTAGTTTTTTTTACACCGTTAGGAAGAACTCATCTCCATCCACCAATAAAAATACCTGATTTTTTACTTATTTTAATTGTTCAATCAACAATTGAAATTAAATTCAACAACTGCTTGTATCACATTAAAAAAAACTTATGTATCTATAAAACCATTTGGTTTTTCACAATTTATTGTGTAGCAATATAATAATGCGACTGGTACGCCCACTTTAACCTCTTGCTCGATAGTTAATTTACAGGGTGGTAACATAGATGTGGAAAAAAAATGCAAGGATAAATAGAATAAAGAAAAAAATTTTTTCATTCCACCCACTCGCATACACACAACGTGTATGCGAATCAACTAAGCCAATTGGTCGTGTGCGCGAGTTTAACCTGGGGCTAACGGGCGTATATCAAGTAGCCGACGAGTACATTTTCATCTTTCTTGATTTATTTAAACATGGAAAATGACCGACGACATGAATGCACGCAGCTTGCCATCGTTTGTAATGACGATGATGACCAAATGAAAATTTGTTAAACGTACCTCCAAGGCTAGTTCTACACTGCGAATTCCATGTGCTTGAATGAAAAATTTATTAAATATATTGAAAGTGTATTCGATAATGTGTCAACAATTTTTTCCTATTATTAATATCTATTTATTGGCATTAAAAAAAAAACGAGAAATAATGGGAATGACTTCATTGCAAAAAATATCACCATGAAATAGAAGTAGTATGTGTGATTTACACACGTGTTAGGACCTACTATAATGTACGTGTCGTAGATAATTTTGTAAAGTGCATGATTTTGCATTCTGTCTACGACATATTCATATAACGATAATAATACTATGAAATAGAAGTAATGCATTGTCGTTTGTGCATTGTAACTGTGATGTTGGCGCCATGACCATAATCTACGGCGCACGACGGTAGGATATCCGAAAAATTGACCTGCCCCCCCTTCATGCGGAAGAAAGAGGTTTTATTGGTGTACATTTTCTATTTCATGGTAAGGTCGAGGTCAACACCTCTGATTGCACCCCATTGGTCAAAATTAATGCTTTGTATATGAAAATGACCAATTGGTAATGATATTATCCCCCCAAAAATGCACCTTACACTCGGCAAAGTAGTTGCAAAATTACCATTATTGTCTCACATCTTGAGCTGTACGGAAGTCTTCCGAAATTCCAAATTATACCAGTGTGATATTCAAGTTTATTAAACTTTTCCGGTAAAATGGCAGCATTCAAGAAAGCAAGTGCAGCTTCGTTCGTCGATACTGATGTAAGTACCGCAAATATTTTATATTAAATTTTTTATTGATTTTGCAAAATTAAATATTTATTGAATTTTGCACGAAAAATTTCTATGTTAGAATATTGATTGTGAATTGTATGAAAAATAATAAGTGAACATAATTTGAATAAATGTTATGTTCCGTAAGTTGTTAATTTCACGGGATTTTGTGGCAATTTGTCTATTGATGGGACATTGAGTCAACAAAAAGTACAAATATTCATGTGAAAAATGAAGAATGTAGGGTGATATTCAATCGATTGATGAATGTGAAACTTATCCGAAATAAATCTGTTGATTTAATAGCAAAAAGATTGTAATTGCAAAAAACGATGATTTATTTTATGCGACCAATTTCCCGCCGTTTTTGGTCGGTGACGCATCTAGCTGCATGCTGCTATAACAAAGTAGCGGATGACGATTCTCATGAAATAAATAGTTTTCATTGCAATTTCGTTCAATCGGCCGTACTATTTCAAATAACTTACACGTTCATCCATAGATTGCATGACTCCCTACATTTTCCTCTGTAAGTCAACAACTTGCGGTGCAATTAACACTTTGGAAATCCGCATTTTTCACGTTTCACTATTACATACTGAGAAAAATACTGGTATGAAATCAAGAGAATATGTTATTAAAATTACATTGATTGTTAATCAATGATTACACATTGATTACAGTAACATGGAATATTATTCTCATATTTTTCTCAATGTTTCACGTATGTGACGTGGCGAATACACTATAATCTCTGGTGAATGCACACCATTTTTTGGCGTTCATATATTATTTTTCATGCACGTTTTAAGCTATAATAAAATTATTTAGTGTGAAATAATCTCTGCGTACTTTGACGTTATTTTCGTCTTGTAAGTTGTTTTTTATACAATAATGTGATTTTTATTTTGTTTTTACAGATATTAGATTTATTCGACGACACTGCGGGCTGTCGCCATGTTGTCGGTGATGGATTGGAGGACGATACTAATAATGAAATGGCGATGTATATCGATCAATTAATGAACACTAATTTTAGCCAACATAGTAATAGCAACATCAGCAGCAACATCAGCAGCAATAGCAATATCAACAGCTGTGGCAATAGCTACAGCACTATCAACAGTTGTAGCAGTAGCAACAGCGACAGCAGCGCTTCGGATTCTATTGAATTCGATTTTGATGAGGCTCTTCAGTTAGCGGAGGAAACTATCGCTGATGATATCGAAATATTACCAAAACAAGTTCAACAGTACAACGTACCACAACAACTACCACAAGTACTAAGGCATTTTTATCAGTGCCGTTATTGTCCCATGACCTTTTTCGATAGAGGAGTCTGGTTTATTCATGAGCGTTATCATAAACGGATTTTTTTGACCTGCAAGATCTGTGGACATCCAGCTCATTCCATCAGTCATTTTCGGTTGCACAAGTTGGAACATCCCTCACGTATGAGGCGATACAAGAAACTTTGCACCACTCACTAGATAAACATTTATATAAATGTATATATACATATATATATATATTAGTACAAAATTATAAATATGAGTTTGACAATGTTAATGTATTCTCAATACTAGTCTACATATTTGATCCATGATAATCTTATTCCAAACATCAGTACCATTGAATATGTATATTTTTTGTATAGTCATTTAAAAATTATAATTTTATAAGTAAAATTAAGGATTTTGTATGGACACAGTACTATTTTTAGAATTTTTAATATAGAGAGTACTAGATAATTTTGTAATCTATTTTAAATATTTCCATGTTATTCAACGAAACTCGTACTTATTTTACTCTATTTGTATATATAGTCAAATGTTTCGACTGATTCATTAAAATTAGTTTGTGCAATAAAAGCAATATTTGTTGCATAATTTTCTATTCATTATGTTTCAATAAAACCAAAAATTCTATTTCAATCAATATTACTGTTTTCTATTTATGAAATTTCCTAAATTAATTTCTCTAAGGTTCACTAATATCAATATCAATATAATGAAGATCAAAAGAGAATTACAAATAAAAAAACACAATGAAATAATGCAATTTAAAATACGATATATTGTTTTTAT
This sequence comes from Galerucella tenella, assembly GCA_910591685.1. Classification (NCBI taxonomy): domain Eukaryota; kingdom Metazoa; phylum Arthropoda; class Insecta; order Coleoptera; family Chrysomelidae; genus Galerucella; species Galerucella tenella. The sequence continues at coordinate 103,965 of CAJUYH010000706.1, forward strand.
AATGAATACGTAAAAATATTTACAAATTTATTTTATTAGTACAATATATTTCATATATCCTATTATTACAAGCAACATTTTCTTTTGCACTTCATTTGATGACGCCTTTTCCAAACCACACTAGTGTATTCTCTGCCACAATTCATACAATAGTTCTCTCGTCGATGTCTCATCATATGTCTCCGACGTGATTTTTCATTAAAGAAATATCGTGAGCAAAAATAGCATTCAAAAATTTGTGGGCTGTTAAATTCTCCGTCCTCTATATCAATTTCGTATTCCGCATCTTCATTAGATTCATTATCAGTTGCATGCACTGTTTCCATAGTCATTGACATAATTCCAAAATGTGCCATGAACTCCTTTTCAACAAACAAAAAAAAAAGACATGCCATAATGTAGTGCAAACTTTCGATCTTAAATTCTCATAAGTGTCGCCATTAATGCCAACCTATCTCAACATTGAAATGATTAAAATCTCATATTTACCTTCAGCGTCAGGTGTTGGCTATCGGTAGCAATTTGTTTCACGTACGGGCCCGTGTTTATTGCGTCAACGTTATTCATTTTTAATTAATACAATTGAATATTTTTTCAAGTAATACGTGATGAAGACTTTTCAAACGATGATGTTGCTTCGACGATTTATGAGCAATTAGATGTAGTGACGATTTTCCGGCATTGACTATACCACCATGCGCAATGCAAAACTCCCTCTATTGGCTAATAAAAACATGAATTCATAATTCTGTTAATTCTCACATTAACCATCGATAATGATTGGTTATGGTGCTATAATGATCATGCCATAAATTTAATTTCATTATTAAATCTAATGAAATATCGGTCTATTAATTACTCAATGTTTCTTCCAACTGGCCATTCAACATTCGGAATTTCAGAATATATTTTCCAAAATAAATAAAACAATGTGCGCTAACTTAATGCTCAAAGGTTTCAACTCAAATACAAAATTTAAATTTTATCCAATCGATGACTTCAGCCATTTTGATAGATTCATGTGAACGACCCCCATCTATATTTCGTCATTGGGTCAGCAGCATAGATTCAATCGACCTGTCGATTAATTATACATAATTAGGACGTTATTTTCATGTATAATATGTCAATAATGATTTATTTACATATCATGATTGCTTTTCTGCCGGTTCGTTACTTTCATTTTTGATTGTTCATTCAATAGGAGCATTCTTCGCTTGGATTTCTGCATCTTCATGAAAAATTATCGGTATATTATAGACGACATAACCTCACTATATTCTAATTATTTATAGACACGTTAGACATGGCAATTAATCAAAATTGCGCGACTATTTCAAATTAAAAATGTGCAGCAACGTCTGCTGCGGTTTTTGTGGTCATCATTGTGTTGCTTCAAGGTCTAGAGTTCTCGCATAAAACTCAGCCACAGAAATACATGGAATTCATCTTACATAGTGAAGCAGCATATTATTAAATATTATTCTACTGCAATATATTCAACAGTATTTCATTGAATACGTTAAACTTGTCAGCAAAGATGCGTCCTGTTTCTATATTACTTTCCGGTTGTTGGCTCCTGTTTCCAATCTAGGAATGTCGGTGGAGAAGGCGGAGATGAACTTCACTATATCCAAGATGAATCTCCATCGTGGCAATCACATCTTGGGTGGTCTTTCAACCGCCATCGGCAATACTTATACATTTTTTTTTTTGCATTCACATTGAATTATTTTTAATGCAACTGTCGTTCGTGCCACAAAAATAGACACGTTCCTTCGCCACAATCGCCACAAATATTCGAATTTCTTCAAAATTATAAAGATACAAACATAAATGGTTTCACTTTTATTATTTTGTCGATTCACAAATGTGATCATGATTATAATCGAACGAAAGCAATGATTAGATTATTTTTATGTTCACTTTATTTATTAAAGATGGTTCATTTTATAAGGCGATAAATCATTTTATTTTGTTGTTGTTGTTTTTGCTGTGCGGCATATTAAATTTATAAATTTCTAAGGCAGGAAGGAGTGTCTGGGATTTGGTAATAGCATCAAATTCGAGTGTTTACCACGCCGAAATAAGAAAGAAAACGCAGTTTTTATGTTTAAAAAAACGATTGGATAATTCACAACGATAACTCTATTCACACTGTATTTTTATTGAAACCATTAATAATAAATTTGATGCAACGACTCTTTACTGCGGTATAAACATAGCAGCTAGCGATAAATAATAGAGGTAGAAAATGAGACTTTAATACTATGGCATTTACCTATACACAATGTTGTTAAATAAAAC
>CAJUYH010000706.1:114907-126622 GCA_910591685.1 Galerucella tenella
TATATATATATATATATATATATATATATATATATATATATATATATATATATATATATATATATTCACCGACAATGCCGCACGAAGCGCGTTATAGAAAATACAGTCGCTCGGTTATAAACATATGTAATGGTGCAACAGAGAGAAATAGAAGAGATCGTGAATGTGCGAGTGTGTGTGGCAATACTTGCGGCACCTTTGAACTTCCGTATCTTTGTGATATCTCGTTGGTAAACTCTCATAGTCGATTACATACTCGTGTCAACTTCCTTCCTGTCAATGACTATATTACAATAATAATAATAATAATAATAGTAATAAATATTGAAGAAGAAAAATACGTTGGATATTTGTAAAAATAATTTTTTATTCAATGCGAGAAAAATGGTTTGTTTGTTTTATTTTTTATTTTTTTTTTGTTTTGTTTTCGTTTGCAATGATGAGTATATTTTCGTTGAATTTCGTTGAGAGAGTCTTTGATATCTGTATGCAGGTGAACCGTCAGGTATACCGTTTAGTTGTTGGCGTGCGAGAGATGTGGAGCCAAAGAAACAACGAAAAAGAAGAAAAAAATAAAAAAGAAAATTGCGAATGAAAAAGGAAACTTGAACAAACAAAAAGAAATTATTCTCTCGACACACATGCGAGATTCCAATCTCAAATCGATTACCCTATCTGCATTCTCAATGCATGCTCAACGTCCACATCGAATAAAAGAAGAATATATATATATATATATATATTAGTCTGATGATGCTTCCGGTAATAATGTATTTGCACAGATATCTCATTGTATATCAAAAAAAAAAAAAAATTAACTAATTGTAAAAAACTATTATCAACCTATTTAATTGCATAATCCCATAATTATGTAAATCATTTTCTAGTTATTGTTTGCATATATACATAGATATATTTATATATGTATATATATATATATATTATATTGTCATAAAATATCTGTAGCATACGATTATGCAGGCATATTGCGCATTTATTTGCTTTGATCTCAAAACATGTGGTCAAATTATTATATACACCACTTACTGTACTTGCTACTGGTTCGTTTATAATCCGAAATTATGACGACTACTACAGCGACATGAAGAAATATATACCGTCAGTATATATATTCTGCAGTACATATATATTCTAAGATGCAATTTAATCGTCCCTGTGGTCTTTCCAATGTACACCAATATATATACAATATATATTTATTCATTATACATATCCATATATATCTAGAAATATATGGGCACATGCATAATCGACGTTGGAATGATATACCGCAAAAATACCCAACGTGCTCGGTCGATTCACGACTTGAGAATTTTTTTATTTATTATCTTTTATTATTTATTTATTTATTTATTCATTTCAAATATGACACGTGGTTCAGAACAGGTAGAACATAAATTCGTGGATATATTGCGAAGAATTTTTAAATCGTGGTTATATATTATTATTTCTCTTTCATCCTTTGCCTATTAGGCTTGTAATTTATTTTATTATAAGATTAATGGAATAGAGTGGGTATATTTATTTATATATATATATATATATATATAGGTGAGTGTGTGTATGTGTGTGTTTAAGATATACGGTTACATGTTACAACATTGGGAACAGTGTGCGATATACTTAGTATAATTATAGAGCTTCCGGAAATCCCGAGGGTAATGCCTAGCCAACATACAAAATTAGATGAAACATTCTAATTTTAAAATGTCAAAAACGGTGTAGCTAATCTCCAGACACATTGTAACAATTCAAATGTAATAAATAAAGGAGGGTGATAGAAAAAAATAGTATAAGTGGAGTCTAAGTGTTTTATTGTAAATATACAAATTAGTTTTTGTATTGAAAAAAAAAAAAAAAAAGAAAAAAAAAGAGAGAGGAAAAGAAATAGTTATTTCAATTACAATAAAGTGAACGAGCTGTCATTAAATTTTCTTAAAGTATTATTTTACACTTTTGTATAATAAAAAATTAAAAAATAACAAAATAATTTATCTATGTATCGTCTAAATACGAATGAATTCGACTCGTAGATAAGAATTTTATGCTGACACTTGGATAAAATTACTCCTGACATGAAACGCAAACGTTTAAAAACATTTTATCATCATCCAAAATAGATATATACATTTGTACATATATTTGTCATATTAAATTAACCAAAGTGACAAAAATAACATCAGATTATCGTCAAACACCAATTGATTTATTAATTTTCAATTATTAATTGCCGCATAGTATAACATTAATAATAAAATCTACATCTCATAAATGAATAATATATCAGTGGCTTTTCTACACAGTAAAAGTGTAATTTGAAACGTGAAATTATTTGTCAGTATTGTATTACCAAGTATTATCAATAAAAAAAAGTTGAAAAAAAAAAAAAAAGAAGAAGTTAAAGGTAACCGCAAGGTGCAGCAATACACACTCAAGTGTACAGTGAATTGACTTGGTCGTCATGTCGTCACTGCCACCAACCACTGATCGTTACGACGTGTGCTTTGCAATTCGTTTCTCTCCATCATCTTATGGTCACCGCAGACATTGGCACACTTGCTGAAAAAATAATAAAAACCAACACGATAAATATATATATATATGTATATATATATATATACAGCTATTGCCAACGGAAAAAAAATTAGGAATGGAAATAAAAAGCGTAATATATACTTACAGTAATTAAATGGCAAATGAACATAAATGATTCGAGTCACATTCAATGTACAATAAAACGCGTCATTCGATCCACGCGATAAATCCAATCGATCGTAATTATCTTCTTCATAAAGATCACACCGCCTATATATATATATATATATATATATATATATATATATATAGAATCCCTTGTGGCCATGTGCGAATCAAATTGCTTTTGCTCTCCCTATTTAATGCATTCCCAACACGCGATATAATACCGTGTATTATATCTAGAGTAATATAATATTTTAATATAATAAAATGTTAATAATTGGAACTTTTTTATTTATTCAAGTATCATTTTAAATCGCACTCTCATCACGTTTGATAAATAAATATAAATCTATTTATTATATTTACGATTATACATACTTCCTGGTTATTATTAATTTAAAAATTGTAATATTCTATATAGACTGTAATCCACTAGATATTTATTAGTATTCTTTCGTTATTCATTTCTTTTCTTTCGTCTATGGAATAATAATTTATTGGCAGAGTAAATAACGAGTAAAGCAAATATATAGTCTATACATATATATGTACATCAGGTATATGTAAGAAAATAATTCGAATAACGTGCATTCCCGCGCGTTTCTTATTCTTACTTTATCCCCAGCCGTCTCCAAGACGATTTAATTTGTGCAATAAATCTTAGTCAGTCGCCTCTCGCAATCGAGAGCAATCATAACTTTTAAAGGTTATAACAAGTTGCTTGTCAACTTTTTTATATTTTAAATCAAATATAAATACAGTAAAAATATATTTATCACACTTTACAATTTTAATTTTTACATTTCAATTATTTATTATATTTATAATTATAAAAATAGTATTAAATCTTTAATTGTATATAATATTAATTTTATTTTTAATGAGCAACACATTGTCGCAGTTTTTTTTTTTGACAGGCTCTCATTGAGTTAATGTTTATTACAGCTTTTAACACAGGTATATAATAATTATCGTAGCAATTTGCCTCGATAATGGAAATAATAATTGTACGTAATGAAGGATATATTTGTCAAAGGCACGGATGTATTTTATGCAATTGATGTTTTATGTAATAGTTAGTGGTGTATGGCTCAATCGACAATAATTTTGAACTTTGAAAATAACTCGCCAGCTATAACAGGAAATAAATGAGCAATTGCACACATGTGATAATAATTGGCAATTGCGATATTGTCTAATCTTGCAATCTTAATCGAATTTTCCTCCCATCACACCCATATAACATTTCAGATAATATCATGATCACGATCAATATATCCCATGAGATCGTATAACAAACGATAAACCCATAAAAAATTTTATTTCTAAACATTTTTCATCCAATTCACTCCATTAAAAATCCTACAATTATTTAATTTCATATAATAAAAAATGAAGAAAGAAAATGGATAATTAATAATCAAAAAATTGAAGCCGAGTGAAATTCAATTGTCAAATAGTCAAACAGACAATTAATAAAAATAAAAAAATTCAATCTTATTAATTTTAATTTGCTATATTTTATAATTTGCAAAAATAAAAGTACGAATTAAAATACATTAATTCAACAGCATGTCAACGACTTGCAATTTCAATGCAATAAATTAATAAATTTTTCATAAGTTATCAGAATCAATTCTCATCAATTAATGCAGTAGCAACAACAATATAAAAATCAAATAAAAAGAATAAATAAATAAATAAATAAATAAATAAATAAATAATTAATATCGTTTTATCTACGAGAAAATGGCTTTGACCTCGTGTCATATATATCATTTTGTGTTTGAATGATGCAAAATGATTAACTGCAATGTTATGACTTTACAGTTGACCCATACATAGATATAAAGATATATATCTATATACAATGTCCAAGTGATGATGTATAATTGTATAAAATATATATATATATATATTTGTTGATAGAGGTAGTGATGAAAGACATACCTTTATGCAAGTCGAGTTTTGCCAACGATGATGGATGTATTCACGTCTTATTCTTCGTCTTTTATTTTATATATATATATATATATATATATATATACATACACACATATATATATATATTTTATGAATATATATGCATTTATTTATATACAGCCCAACGCTTATTATCTCAACCTATAAATATTACTTAATAATGGGTATATAGATGGCGAGGTGTTAACGACGTTTTTAGTAACGCCGCAAACTGTACCAATTTACATATTCCCAATTTGTCCGTAACCTAAAAAAAAATTTTTCATTTAAATAATCCCATTAATATCATCGACAACATTTCATTAAATTTATTCGTTCATGAGAATGCACCATCTTGGCGCAATGTCTTATTTATATACTTGAACAGCTAAATAATAATGAATAACAGTGTGAAAAACAATAAATAAAAAACAAAGGTGCAATAATAACTACATAAAAACAATTATTAATTTCAAAATTGCATAAAAAAAAAAAAAAGATAAAAGAGCGGAAAGTAATTATGAATATCATATTTTAATGCAATAGCGCAATAGTATCGTTATCAAAGCCACACGTGTATGTGCGCGGATAATGAGCTGTTCATGGAGATAAATTCTTGGAATGCAGAGGGCGATATAAACTCGTCGTTTAACTGCAAACAAATATATATATAAATATATACTTATTTTTCGTAATAACAAAAATAGAAGAACTATTAAATGTGCCCATATACACAAACACTTCACGACGTCATTCATCCATATATTCATGAAAGAAATAGAATAAAAACAAATATATTGGAAATTAATACGTGAATGAAAAAAAAATAAATAGGAAGAAAAAACAATTAACTTTGTACACCTCCATGGAGACTTATGATTTATATTGTTCATGAATATATATATAGAAAACGATATGCAACATATGCGGGACAAGAGATATATGGAAGCCAAGTACTCTATATATTTATATACACATGAATATATATATATGATCGATGGTATTTTTTGCACTGGCACGTGATGCAATTTAAGGCGAATCGCCAATCACTGCACCATCAGAGATGCGGCGAGGATCTGAACGACGATAGTGCTGATCTTTCTTTTATATATATATATATATATATATATATATATATGTGTGTGTATAAATAATTCATTCATATACATATATAGGCGTGTAGTAACGATGATGAAGATAACGAGAATATAAAAGGTATTTTGCTATGTGCATCATCATCTCCTATCATGACACGCATTTATTATTGTGATGATGTCATTACGTTATAATATAAATAAATAGAATTAAAGATGGAGAAAAATATTTCACGTTGAATAAATTGGATAAATGCACGGATAAGATATAAATAAATTTGTGAATAAACATCGATATGTGATCTTTTCTATTTTCTTTTTCATTCTTCTTTGTTTCTTTTCTTTTTTTTAATGTATCAAAGTGATAGAAATCTTGACAACTATTAAGACGTGTATTGGATGGTGGTCGCGGTCGTGTCTTCTAGATTTACATGACTACACACATGTGGTTACACTTTCGCTTGAGAGTAAATATACAATCGATAGTGTGTATTTACACGAGGCTTTCAGGTCTCGTCGTATATATATATATATACATATATATGTATGAGTCGTGAGAGAACAGACATAAAATGTAAAAGACTGGCGCGTGTTGCCGTGGGTTAAGATTGCCATGAGAAGAAGAAGATGAAGAAGATGAAGAGGAAGAAGAAGAAGAAGAAAATGAGGGAGAAGGAGGTAATGAAGAGAAAGAAAAAGAGACGACAAGTCGCGTGAATGCGAGAGACTTTAACGAGCATCACATCGTCAATGAAAGAAAAAAATTCACCCGCTATGACGATGGCGGAGCTTGTAGGCGTACCGGAAGTTTGCATTGATTCTCATAGTATTTAGAAAGACATTTTTTTTCCCACTTAAAACAGACGAATAAACAAATGGAAAAATAATCGACAGTTATTTTACAGTTCTTCATGTTTTTGTTAATTGTTTCTTTTTCTTTTTTTAATGCCATTTTTAATTCAGTTCATTATTGAATTATTGACGCTGTATCTATTTCCGGCCATTGTGAAACAATGAATAATTTGAATAGACTCTGCATGAGATACCATTGGAGAACCTTTCGATTATTTCGTTCAAGTGTTGTCTCTGCCTTTCTTCATTCCACTTTATACAAACATGTTTCCTTCTTTACTAAATATTTTTTTTACCCATTCAATCGATTCTTGCGTTCCAACGATAATATCCGAATATTTTTATTCCCCTGTTTATGTCTTATGCGGAACATAAAAACATCTACAGGTGTATCATGTTTTAGATGTATTGAAAATTGTATAAATTTATGCGCAGTTAGACCATGTATACGATTGCAACATGTCAAAATCACCAGTGTACCATTATGATTTTATTAAATTTACGCCCGGTAAAATAACGATCATTCCATAAATAATCGTTGTATAAAAATTGCAATCACAATTTCAAATACACATTATGTAAATAATATAATAAAATCATAAACACCATGGTATTTATTTTATCACAAGAAAATATTATACATTAATATATTTTTGTTTTTTGTTTTATGCAATATTGGATGGAATAAAAGAATAAAAATTATTAATTTTATATCGTATATTTATAGAGAGTACAAAAATAATTAATGAATCTTTCAATGATCAAAGTAGAGTCTAGACGTTGTGTATATTCATCATATCCTCACTTATAATCCCTATTCGAATTCATATAGAGTTCACGGAATTTATAAACGTTGAAGATGCAGATACAGAGAGGAAGTGAAACAATATATATATATATATATATAAGAGAGAGAGAAGGAAAAGATGAAGAACGAGTGGCTACTTCACAGACACACCAACACATTCAGCTACTTCAGAGCTCTTTTTTATCATTAGTGTTTAATCCATGAGCAATAGCTACCAATTGCATTCCACCTTAATAAATACATATACAGCACATATGTAAAGCCATTAATTTATATAAACAATTTATATATGTATGTGGTGGATTCGTAGTAAATTAACTCCTCTTTTCATGGTACGTGACAAAATAAATATACATTGTACATACAATGCATTTGTAAGTTCATTTTTTCATTGCTAATGAAAAAGAAGAAACATAAATTTCACCAAGTCTCTAAGTGAGAAAAAAAATATTTACTTTTCACCATACAATTTTTTTTTCTTTTTTTCTCTTTTCCATGTCGGCATAACATTTACCTATGGTATATGGATAGTTTGCAATAGCAATTTATAGTTGTAGAATGTATATAATGCAAAAGGTGCAGAATATACATTGCTCATTTTCCTTATCTTTGGTTATGTAGATATATATATATATATATATATAACACGGTCCACCTACATCCCCAGGGTGCGTCACGTTTGTATATTTAAATATATGTACGTGCACGCATGCATACACAGTATATAATAAAGTACATATGTATATTCATGTTTATATTACAACTATTGCTCCATCATTGCTCTTTCTTTTCGCAAAAGTACTCTGGTTGCTTTTCCACCATAAAGATAAAGCGTTATATTAAGTTATATTATATGTATTGACATTTTTTTTTTACTATATCATCTATATAAATGCTACAACACCAGATTCACAAAAAATATCTAGATGTATATAAATATAAAAAAAACAGTTTATAGACAGATGAATTTTACTTTTAACGATCAGTGTAGAAACCGTTTTCATATACAGATAAGAAATATGAGAAATAATAAAAGGTGAATATTGTCATTCACAACAACTTATATATATTAATTTTATCATTTATATATATTTCATGTTTAACATTTTTAAATGGCCAATTTATTCCATTGCAATTTCACGTATTGATTCACTTTGAGATAATATTTGATTGCATTTAGCCATGTATTTATTGGTTAACAACATGGTGATGATAAGTGCACTGATTGACATTAATATTTCATATATATTTAATGTGTTTCATTTATATATATTACTTTGTATAGAAACATATATTTTATATTTATTGAACAATGACGTAAGCATATAAATATATATAAATACAAAATGTTTCGTTGCCATTTATAAGTTTGAATGGCTTTTGCGTTTGCCTCGAGGCAGGAGCTTTTAATTTCTCGCATGGTGGCACACGTGAATAGTTGACTGTACTCTTTATGTCTATGTATATGTCAATTTATACTTCTTACGCCAATATATCAATAAATTTTACATAGTGTCGACCGGTATTATCAAAACTCTTATTGAAAATCAATTCAATATTATTCACAAATGAAACAAAGAATTAATTCAATAAAAATTCAATTTAACAACCAACATTTTTCCTTTTATTTCTAACGATGAAAAAAAATATTTGATGATTCATTTATGACTGTGAGCAGATACCCAGCAATTACAACTCAATATTCTCACTCAAATGTATAACAATAGATGTATTATTAATACAATATTACAATCTTTTGATAATTGCAAAACGTGATTTATCAACGAGTTCACTTGGTAACGAAAAAAAAAAATATATATATCTTTGTTTAATCATAAATTATAAACATCAACTGGTTATATTATTTTCTTACATTTTCATTCATTTTCTTAATTGTCATAAAGATAATATAGAAAATGATATTACGGGACTGTAAATGTTTTGCTCTACCTTTGTGATCTGATAAATGTTGAATTAAAAGCTTCTGCATCAGTTAATGGTGGACGCATTCTTACCGCCCTCTTCCAACTAATATCCAACCAGCCTTTTGCTCTCTCTCTCTCTCTCTCTCACTCCCTTCAATTCTCGTCCTTTTATTTTTTAATTTGTTTTATATTTCTTGTGAGCTCGTAATAGCGTGCAATTTATCGATCAATAAATCGAAAAGCGGTCAGGTATCACTTACTGCGTAATGCTACCTTCAAAACGTTTAATCGCATCTGCGTCCCTTGAAGCTAGCAGCCAACAGCACTGAGTAACGTGCTGCAAATATACACACACACACACAAACACATCGACATGAACGTTTCGTTTTATAAACGACAAAATTACAGGCTATGATCCAGCATTACTCATTATCTATCTACATGCATCCTCACTACATACCACTGTGCTCATAAAAAAGAAAAATTAATGAATAATAAATAACTGAATGAAAATTAAAATAGAGAAAAAATTTTATTCATTTTCTTTCTTTTTTTTTAGCATTTGCCTGATCAATTTTTGGACTCACTACTTGATTACATTGTGTAAAGGAATCGTATGTGTGCCCGGGTATTGTCATTGTCATATACTTCAACTTATTTATAATTGTAATTGAGAATATTTATGATTGCATAGTGTGCCAATGTGTCAAAGTGTCAAATCTTTGACAGAAATTAATAGATTTATTGTCGGTCAATTGTAAATATGTACGTGTATATAGATGTGAATGTTTGCTAAGAGTATATATTATGCAATCATTAACGAGTCAATAAAAATATGCAATGGAATTATATACACGCCCCTATGGATAACAAGTGTAAATTATTTACAACTGCATGACATCATTTGCAATATGATAAGACAAGATTGATATACATTATCATTATATAGAAAACATTTATTATATAATAATACCATGACAATGACAGTAATAAAATAATTTATTTTTATTTATGTTAATGTCCAATATTGTGATAGATATGAATAATAAAACCCAATATTTTCATGATCAATTGATTCACAAAGCTCGCATACTTGTGGTGCGCCTTTGTCATTCAATTCTCCATTCATTTGCATACAATACAAAAGCAATCTTGTAAACACTAATTGTATATCCATATACATATATATGAAAAATAGTAAAGGAAAAAAATATATATTTATAACACATAGGTGTGCCGCCTGAAAAATTTAAATACCTCTCTCATCACACATTTAATTTCGTATATATAAAGCAAACATTTTTTTTTCTTCATATGATTTCAGGCTGTCGCTGCAATATGATTGGATCAATTTCATCAGCGTGTGATATTGTCAGTGGGCAGTGTCGATGCAAACCAAACATCACTGGAAGACAGTGTCATCAGTGTGAAGTAAACTCTATTAATCCAATTATTTCATGAAAAAAAAAAAAAACAAATCTTGCACATTCTTGGATTAATATTAATCTTATAATTTTTTTCTTTGTTTTAGATTGGACATTGGGGTCTGGCAACTGGTACAGGATGTGCTCCATGCAATTGTGATCAACTGGGCTCATACAATACATCGTGCAACTATGAAACGGGACAGTGTTATTGTCGTCCAGGTGTGGGTGGAACACACTGTGACAGTTGTCTACCACAACATTACGGTTTCTCGGACAATGGCTGCCAAGGTATTATTAATCAAACTCAATTGTAAATAATTCATTCAATCAATCATATGCATGATTGATTGGATGTTGATGATGAGAAACAAAAATGACAAATCATCAGTATGATTTTATTAATGTAAATAAATTTATAGTTTGCGATCCATGTGAAAAAGCCGGACACATATGTGATCCTGATACCGGTCGTTGTGTATGTCCACGATTGACCTTGGGTGAACACTGTGATCGCTGTAGGCCAGGATCTTATGACCTTATCCCAGGCATTGGTTGCAAACCGTGTGCATGCACACCGGGATCCATGAAGTCGCAATGCGATACAAGTGGACAGTGTCTATGTCGTGTTGGCTTCAATGGCCTGAGGTGTGATCGATGTGCGCCTGGTTACTATGGATATCCAAGATGCAGACCGTGTAATTGCAATACCGATGGTACATTACAGTGTCCCGAGGGCCTTTGTCATTGCAATCCCAATGGACAGTGTCCATGCAAGGTAATAAATTTACAAAACAAATATTCAAATACTCGAATAAAAATCGAAATAAGTAAACGATAATATTCCAATGAATTTAATTCTTCACATTAATTTCATAAATTTATATATATATATATGTATATATGTATTTTTTTTTGTCTTTTTTTTT